>WYDI02038810.1:0-19670 GCA_009867235.2 Psittacus erithacus | reverse complement strand
CCTTGACACGTTTGTGAGGTGGGCTGATGCCAACCTGATGAAGTTTAACCATGCCAAGTGCAAGGTCCTACACCTGGATCAGAACAATCCCAGGCATAGCTACAGGTTGGGCAGAGAAGAGATTCAAAGCAGCCCTGCAGAGAAGGACTTGGGGGTGTTGGTTGATGAGAAACTGAACATGAGCCAGCTTCAGTGTGCCCCCACAGTCCAGAAAGTCAACTGTATCCTGAGCTACATCAAAAGCAGCGTGACCAGCAGGTTGAAGGAGGTGATCCTGCCCTTCTACTCTGCTCTCATCAGACCTCACTTGGAGTATTGTGTACAGTTCTGGAGTCCTCAACGTAAAAAGGACATGGACTGTTGGAACAAGTCTAGAGGAGGGCCACGAGGATGATCGGGGAGTTTCAGCACCTCCCATATGAAGACAGGCTGAGAAAGTTGGGGCTGTTCAGCCTGGAGAAGGGAAGGCTGTGTGAAGACCTCATAGCAGCCTTCCAGTATCTGAAGTGGGGCCTGTAAGGATGACAGAGAGAGACTCTTCATCAGGGGCTGAAGTGATAGGACACAGGGGTAATGGGTTAAAACTTACACAGGGGAAGTTTAGATTGGATATAAGGAGGAGGTTCTTTACTGTGGGGGTGATGAGGCACTGTAATGAGCTGCCCAGAGAAGTTGTGAATGCTCCATCCCTGGAGGTGTTCAGTGCTGGGTCGGATTGAGCCTTAGGTGACATGGTTTAATGTGAGGTGTCCCTGCCCATGGCAGGGGAGTTGGAACTTAGTGATCTTATTAAGGTCCTTTCCAACCCTAACTATTCAATATTTCTATGATTCTGTGAGTTTACCGGAAGTCTTTCTTGCTAACCCTGAAATCTATGAGAATCTGAGGTAACAATGAACCTGAAACTAGTAAGGAACTTCTGTATAATGCAGTAATTGAGAGATTAGCAAATGGGACAGAATTGATGAACTGGTTTATGATAATTTGTGTATGTCTTTTTTCTTGAATTACTAATCTAAATAAGAAGTGGAAGGATGGAAAGCCAAGACAAAATAGAAATCATCTACACTGTTCAAACTAATTCTTAATTGCTTTCAGAGAACTGTTGCACTGATTTTTATTTTTTTTTGATAAATCTTGAATTTTTCACACATTCTCTAGAGGAATGCAGAATATGAATGAGATCAAGGAGCTGTGTTCTGATAAATAAGAATAGGGAAAAAATAAGAAAGAAGATTAATACAAAACTGATTGTGTTAGAGAATAAAATAAAGCAAACACACACTAGTTAGTTTTCTTACAGAAATTGTTACTGGCCAGTAAAATTTTAGAACCTAAAGGAGGTCTTTTTCTTTACTACATCAAATTTCTTCCTCTTGGCTGAGCTTTTCTTTCTACTTTAATGCCAGAATTTTGTTGGTGGCTGTTATCTATTATAATCACAGAAATTATTCCTATATCATAGTTACTGAACTACTCTAAGCACAGATGCGTTTTAATGAACCTTAGGGGAAGCAGATTTAACTTTCTTCTGTTGCTAACTGGGTAAAAACCATTCATGCACTACTTTTAGAGTCACTGCTTGCACATAGATGTATCTGGTGTCAGTCCTTGTTTCTGCTTTATAGACTTGGATCACCACTGTTATTTCTTCCATCTGCAGTTTTTACAACATGTTAATTTTCCTTATATAATTTACTGATGTGTTTGACAGAAATTCAAAGGCAAAAAAATATTTTGCTTTGCAAATACTTTTGAAGAGTTGCTGTGTGCCTTTCCTGCATGAAGTGGACTACCACATTTCTCAAGACAAATACTGCTTGCTTAGATTTTCGTGAAAGGAATTGATACTTCGTGGAGCCTGTGTATGACTGCATTATGGTAGAAATGCTCCACATGTAGAATCAAGCTATAGATTAATAAGATCAGCAAATATTAGTTTAGTAGGGAATCATGGCAATTTTTTTAAAATTTTAAACTTTAAAATGTTATTATTGAAAGGACTGTAGGTCTTCTGACTCCAGCCTGCTCATGTATTCATCAATAAACTCTCCATGACAAAAATCTTCCTGTGGTTAGATTTCTAAGACCCCCTCTCCTTAGTGTCTTAAATGGGAAGCATACAAAAATCATCCTTTGTTTTTTAATTAGCCATAAGTAGGGCAATTAACTAATTTATTAGAACCTTGTCTACTTCCTAGAACCATTGGAGAAATATACATAGATGTTTGCATATATCTGGATTTTCCAGAAGGTATGTTGGTTTTCTAAGCTATAAAATACACTAGCTCAAAAAAAAGCCAGGTGTCCTGGGTTCAGCAGTAGCAGTCATTTTTTTTGCCTCCTTAATAGCTGGTGCAGTGCCTGGTTTTTGACTTTTGGCCTGGAAACAGTGCTGATGGCACCGATGTTTTCAGTTACTCCTCAAATGTTTACTCTGACCAAGGACTTTCTGAGTCCCATGGTCTGCCAGGGAGGAGGGGAAGCCGGGAGGAAGCAGAGACAGGACACCTGACCCAAACTGACCCAAGTTATTTCCCTTATCATTATTATCATTGGTGGTAGCAGCAGTGGTTTCTGTTATACCTTAGTTACTGGACTGTTCTTATCTCAACCCATGGGAGTTACATTCTTTTGATTCCCCTCCCCACCCCTCCGGGAGAGGGGAGGGGAAGGAAGGGGGAGGGTGTGAGAGAGACTGCGTGGTTTTCTGAGTTACAGATGGGCTTAAACCACGACACCAGGTAAATAATTGCTCTCTGAATATTGCATTGAGAATCCTGTAGTGTTTTACTCGAGGGATATTAATATGTCTATTTCATTGACAAAGAAAAAAGTCTGACAGGTCATCTGATGAGGTTATCAGAGAGACTAAGTTCGTTCGGTAAATGCCAAACTACAGTATTTATAAATAATTTAAAAAAAATCTAATATCTTTTGCTTAAAAAGTAATCAGAGGGAGAATTACTTTTTATTTGCCTTGGCCTTTTTGTTCTTTAAGATTCATACTTACAAGCTTTGCATTGCAACTCTCCTAGGAAAAGTTTAAAAAGTAAAGTTGATTTTTCATGTACCTACTGTATTCTAACCGTCAAGACTATACCAAGAAATATTTCTAGACTCATAAAATAGCTAACAAACTGCAAAGACTGTGAAAATCCAATATGTTTAACACCAATAACAGAACAAAATTTAGCTTTTAGATGAATCCCAGACAGTAGAGCAATATTCCAATTCCAATTCCAAATATCCAGACCTATGCCCTAGGGCCACATTAATCATAAGGTCACAGGCTATCACGACAACATTCCTGATCGAATTTTACTCCTCTCCCTTATTTTTTTTTTTTTTCATGAAGATGACAAATTATTAGGCAAGTCGTATGCGGGTGAATGTTCATCTGTCTTTTGTACAACCACCCTATAACAAGTATAACAAGGTCATTCGTGTATCTAACCTAGAGGAAGAATAGCAAAACCTGACCCTGATTACCTTCCACAGTTGATTATGCATGGGTTCCACAGACAAAAACTGAGAGAAATTTCAAATAATAAAAAAAATCATTAAGTCAGCAACCACCAGAGTAAGGTATTCAGTGGAACAACTTATGTGGTATTTATCAGGAAAAGGTTGCATTTAGAAAGTGCTGGTAGAAAATGGCATGAAAAGATCAGCAGCACATGAAATATTAGTGTAAACTATATACCTTTCAAAGTTAGTAATACTAGATATATCTTTAAGCACAAAGTGAGTTTTGGAGGACCATTTTTTGTTTTGGTGGTGACACACATGATCCATATTCTCTTGCAGAAAAAGACAGATAAAGTAAACTGTTATTTGATTGCCAGTGTGCAAAAGAATGATTCTGACTCCAGCAGTCCTAGAGTAAAGAACAAGAAAATAAAAGTAGACAATAATTTGTTTTTGAAGCGCCACTTAAAAATCTCAAAGACACAGAACATGATCAAATGGTAGATAATAACTAGCATTTTACTGTTTTGAGAAATAGCAGTGTAAGTCAGTATTTGGTAGGTAAACACAGTTTAAGTGTGTTCAGATTCTACACTGATGTCACAGATGAATTTTCAATGCTACCATATATGAAACATTACAAATTAAATATATATATAAATTGTCTCATTCTAACAAAGTCTTCTGTACTTCTCATGTTTTTAACAAATTTAATGTCTTCAGCAGCTGTTTACTAATTTGTCAAATGTTATCAATGATTAATGCTCTACAAATTTCAGTGTGAACTTGTATTCCTGCCAGTAGAATTTATTTTCACAGTGATGCTGTTGGAGCACACAGAAACATAACCTACTCTTGTATGGGTGAATTTTGTGGGATCAACTGATAATAAAATTCTTCAAACATAGTAGAGAAACATTGTAGCTAATGTAGCTAGAAACGTTAACTAAAACGAGCATATTTTGGGTCCAATCTTCCAGTTAGGTCAGGTGCATCATGACTTCTAATAATCAAAATGATTATAAGGATCCTTTAATATTGCTAGTTGAAGCTCTTAAAGATGAAACTTTCAAAATATGCTTTCTCACATGTACATAGAACCTGTAGCATTTCACATAAGAATAAAATCTGCTGTAACAGCAGTGACAAATCTTATCTAATCATAGAACAGTTAGGGTTGATCTATAGGCCATTTTCAAATGTATTACCACAACAAAAATAAAGCAACAAAACGAAAACAATACTAAAGCATTACTGAACAAACAAAAAGGTGGCAGAATCGAAAGCTAATACAAAATGCTATCTCAGTGATCAGTTAATCACACTGAGTGACACATCCAGCATTAGTGTGACTATTCAGGATGTCCAGCACTGTGAGAATTTGCTCATGTAGAACTACTTTCTCAGACACTAACTGTGTTGCCAGTTTATATTTATGGTATAGGTACAGATATTACCTGTGGAAACCAGGTGTGCAATTATTAGAAAAAAAAGTACAAATTTTCTTGATAAAGACTGCTCACTGTCTGTGATGGCCTGTCCACCACCTTACACTGCACCTGGAAAGCGACACTTTTACTCAGATAAGAGATTATAAATGTCACCACTTTACTGTTGATAAAAGCCCAAGAAGTCACTGATCTGTGAAATACGTACTGAAATACTTATGGACACACTTAGTACATAATCACAATCAAGTTAATATTCTGTGATTTCACATGGCATTGCAAAAACTATCAATAGATATGCAAAAACTTAGAGAAAGTTCTAGTGTTATCTACATTCCTTAAAACAATATTTCCCTTTGGCCTCTGTTGCTGGTAAGGAAATTTCTTGTCACACAGGGAAGGCAGAACCATTACCTGGACGCCACTGTCAGAAGCGAAACCAGATTTGACTACTTTCAGGCAGGTCATTGTGTAAAGGACCAGTGATCTAAATAAGAGTGGCTGTTCTTTTGTCCTCATGTGAAATTATGGAAATATTTCCTAAGGCTTCAGCATTCCCTGAGGAGCTCATCTTCTGAATATCAAAGAAGGTGATCTAAAGTATTGTTCCTAGAGGATTCTGAATCACCCATTTCATTTCCCCCTTTGAGCAAAATCACTGCAATAACAGCACCATTGTAATGAACACCCATCATGAATTCAAAATTATATTTCTTGACTTCTGTATTTGTTTTGTTTTTCTTTTTACTAGTCATGATTTATATAGCTGAAACACATGGGAAAGTCAAAATAATCTTACAGAGATTGCACATAGGTGAACTGGTCTGCCGGAGAAATGCGTATTACCGTATCATATTCAAATCGAGATATCAATCTAAAGCTTGCATCCTGAATGTCACAAACTTTTGAGCATCTCACCTGTTTTCTGAACTTGTATGCCTCTAAGTTTTAAACTTTTGTACTGCTTATTTTTAATCTTAATCAAAATCAGGGCACTTTAAAGGCTGCAGCGAAGCAGAACAATAGTTTGTGAAAGCAAACATGCATGTACGTCAGAGCATTCTCCTGCTAAATCACAAACTTTGTGAAGGTCAGTCCCTAAACTGTCTTGTCTTCTTTAAACTTCCCAGTTGACATTGATGTTCTGTTTCTACGGGAATAGTAGCAGAGAATTATATAAATAAAGGAAACTAGATCCTTAACAAGTCAGCTACTCATGTATCAGGTTCAAGAGCAATTTGTACCAAGGAAGAGCTGTGGTACTTACAAACTCCTTCTTCCTGCAAACTACAATCATCCCTTCAGGTTTCATGTAGTTTATGACATTAGTCGTGAGTCATGAAGTTAATAAGAAAATAGAAAAACTGCAGATTGTTACACACTATTAAAACAGTTATGATTTTTCTTGAGAAGTATGATACAATCAATTGTTCCTTATTCTTACCTGCTTGTTACCTTTTCCAGACTCAAATTTCTAGTGTAGATTGCACTGTAGTTTGGATTCCATTAAGAAGCTACGATAGCTTTTAATATAGTTATATAGATTCAAAAAAAATGAGCATCCTGACAGCCTGACAAACAAATCAAGGTGATTTTTTCCTTCCTTGGTAACCCAATGCAATGCAAAACATTTTTTGCAAGCAACCGATATTTTGCAATTCCATTAAGCTTAAAGAACTTCTGTTTACATATTACTCTTTCATAACCTGCTGGTTTCCGCAGAAATTTCTTTCAGGAACTGAAAAATCTTCTCGCTTTATTTATACATCAGGATGTTACTGCTACAGGTGAGATCAGGAATGAAAAGGAGGAGACCACATGCTTCCAGCAAATATTCGTAGGAAATAATGTTCAGTTAGGTAGGCACACGCACATTGCTATTGACTACAGCATGCCTGTGCTCTTACAAATAATAATATTGCCAAGTTATTTAATATTGTACTGATAAAAAAATAATCAAAAGACTGAAATGTGTTGAAGAAATCACCGCTCATTCAAAATCCAGGCAAGACCTTCAGAAGATTTAATATCTTGGTCTCAAGAGTTAATTTATTGCATTTGTTTTGAACCCAAGATCTCTGTGGCTAATGTCAAAATGTTTGCCCTGATAAATTTTTGCTTCCAAGACAGATATAAATATTATGACATTTAGTCCACATCTCTAATTAAAGTACTAGTTTGGTTAAACAAAACAGCTTCTGACACGTATTTTCTGTGCACAAAGAGGTAGATAAATGAGTAAATGCCTGAGTGATTTGTTGATCTGTTTAATGAGGTTTTTTTAATTAAGGGCAGCACTGGAAGGAGCTGTGGAAGCTGTCGCAGTCCAGGAGATTATTCCATTCACCTTGCATTAATAGAGGTCAACCATTTCCACATATCATGGACCAGTCCATGTGTGTTCACACAAAAATTACTTTCAAAGAGAAATACTGTATGATACTTGGGTGTGTTTCAAGTCTAGACAATGCCTACATGTGAATGTTCCTATGTCTCTTAGGCAACCTTAAAATACTGACAAAAAATTTCGCAGTGCGCAACAGTGGGAGCTAGTACATAACTACGGCACTGTTTGCTTCACAAAATCAGTCTGGATCACCAATAGACTGCTGCTCTTAATGTCTGAAGTTCTATAATTGCTGAGGTCACATGCAGAATTACATCACTTTTGCACATTAAGGAAAGATGTATGAATACACAGACATATCATCCTTCCTAAAGAATAATAGCATCCTGAAATCATGAACATCAGTAATCATGTTGTTTTATTCAGAAACACAAAAGGAAATTATGGGAAAAACTTCTTTGTGCCTGGAAGATGCAGGTGGAATTTATAAACCACATCTAAATAAGCATACTCTGACTTTATTCTTTTTAGAAGGCAGTAGCAAAAGCTAATGTTTTATTGGAATTAATGAACTGCAACAGCATCCACAAAAATGTATCAGATACCATCAAAAATACTTGTAACTGAAACAAAGTTAGCTATTTTGCTCCTAATACTTTCAATGACATGTAGGCTGTAGGAACTTACCAAGCTTTTGAAAAAACTCACCTGGACACTTCAGTCATTTAAAGACTTCAGAAAAATTATCTCCCAACTTCATTTGATAGGCAGGCATAAAGAGGTACCAAGTGTTTCAAAGAGGTGATTAAAATCAATTAGCAGAAAAGTGGCAAAGCAAAAATCCCAGGCATCCTCATTCAGAACACAAGCCTTCTAAACATCAACACATTGACCCCAGCAGCAAAAATGATGCTAATTAGTGGCTTTTAACTAAACAAAAAAAGCTGAAATAAAAGGTAAGGTAACAAAGGAAGATAGCCAGGATGGGCATTTATCAGTTGTAAGCTACATCTTCAGATCATGAAAGACAGACATCAAACAGCTATTTAGCATATTCTGCATCCATTGAAATTATTTTCAGTACTTTAATGTTACTTCCTGCAACTACCAGCACCTGAGAGTGACAATGCTAAAAATTATATTTAGTATTACTAATTATGGACTGACAAACATAACACTCATAAAATGTGCTTGGTACTTTCCATGATGTCATGTATTATCTGGATACTTTTGTTAACCTGAAAGCTTCTATATCTTCTAAAAGAGCAAATGCACTCGCCTGAAAAAATTATTAACCTATGTATGTAGCTGTGACAAATAATAAATCTGGTCTTTCTTTGAACAGGAAGCACATGGGAACATTCACATAGCATTTGCTGTTAATTTCAACTTTTTTTAAAAAAATATCTCTTTTCATCCAAAATATAAGCAAATCAAACATTGCTGTAACCTGAAAACTGAATTTATCATTGAAAGTAATAAAGATATTTCTACCTATACTACTCGCCTGTAAAATTTCAATAGAGAAAAAAAAAGTTAGAAACTTGGCTAGAAAATGCACTATTAACAGTAAACTTGATCTCGAGACTTAAAAAAAGAGAATAGTCTATTGCATGAGAAATACTAATTTATGGCCATTTAGGGAGGTATATAAAAAACACCTAAATGAAACCATACAAGTTATTTTTAACATTATGGTGGGAAAAAGTTAATAATTAAAAAAAGGCCATGTTTTATAAAACCAAAGCTCTCCAGTATAAGTATCAAGATCCTGACAGCACCTGTGAGTGCACAGTCATGTTTTCATAATGTATGTGCGCAGATTGTGAAAATATGAACTTAGGTGCTGAAGATCTTATTCACATTCTCACACTTTCTTGCCTCTGGCAAATTATTATTCCATTAGATTATTTAATCTTTTTTTTGAACTGTATTAAACTTCTGGCTTTCACAGTGTCCTGCGGCAGTGTATTCCAGAGATTATTTATTTTAAAAGCTTTGCTTTACTTAACAAGCTTTAAACCTGATGTCTAATCAAATTATTTTGCAACTTAAATTGATTTTTGTGTTATGAGACCTATTGAGCAATGTTTCCATCATTCAGGATTTTACATATTTCAAATCCAGAAAAGAATAGTTTATTTCATTTCACTATATGTTTCTTTTACACAATGGCTGCTTATGTAAGAATCCGTGAAAGAAGAAAATAACTTTCAACCAGGAATTTTTCAAACCTCCCCACAGCAAAAGTGAGCCAACTGGGCTGTGTCTGGTTGTGGCTATAAATAAATCACCACTTGTTTGCCTGACATATGCAAAAAATCTCCAACAACCTTTTGGTTGTGCCAGGAGCACATTTTAAAGTCCTTCATAAACTCTCTGTTATTTAAGAAAGCGTTACACTAAAACAATAATGAAAATGTGAGATTTATTATTTTTATCAAGAGCTCTCACAGAATACAAATTCTGCAAAACCAACTACAGCTCATTCTTCATGTTGTTGTGATAAAAAGAGTTGGAGACCTTATATTAAATTAAGTAGAATTGAACTGTAGCTCCTTCACTAATATTTAGCTTGGGTTTTTTACTGTGCTGAAGGTGAAATATAAATTAAATGCTTCTAGTGAAGTGCCATTACTTACAGAGAATCACTTAATGAAAGGTGCTTAACAGGATGTGTACATATAAGGTAAAAGAATATCTGCAAGCAAACAAATACTCTCAATAAAATACTTGGATGCAAATGGGGATCTTCTGTAAGGCTAGCATGATTAGCTCTTGAGGCTTGGATATCAGTAGACTTTAGTAAAAACCCAGACCAGTTTGGAAAGAGAAAAGGCTATAGAACAAAACAATACACCTGTATTTTAAGAGAGCTAACTTTGAAAATGTGATAAAATCTATGCTGTAGCGCTCAAGGTTTTCATACTAAAATTGTCTAGCAAGGTTTATTTAAGGTTTGATATCCTAAATCATATATTAGGGGATAATATATCTTTCCCGCCTGATGGGTTGTTTTTTTTACCTTGCTCAGCCTTCAGGTAAATGGGAACAGAGAACTACCATAGAAAGAGAAAATGTTTTCTGTGGGCTTTGATGTCAGAGTTTTGACATAAAATTTAACTCTCATTGTTTGTTTCAGAAATAGAAAACAGCATATGTGGAGCACTCCCAACAGGCTTTTCAGACAAAAAAGACATTTTTCAGGTAGATGGAGCAAGAAATAAATCTGTCTAAAAGACAAATTCAGTTAAAGTGGTGACAAAAATCTGTGGAGTCAAGGTAGTGGCACCACAACTAGAAGGGGCACATTGTGTTCCAGATGTTTACCATGGCTGCTATCACTGAGGAACACAGGCAATCTTGAGCCTGCATTGCCTTCATTCACCCTTTCCACACGCTTTGCTGGCACCATCATTATGTTGTTGTTATTGCATAGGCCTGTGGCTGTTTGTCAGTTCCCTCCTAGTTACACATCGTGTCATGTTTGCCATGAAATAGCTGACCTGCTTTTTTATCACAATTCAAATGTTACTTCACCTTTCTTCTTTTAACAGCATGGCAAAATAATACTTGGCTCACGTAGTCTTAAGAGTATCCCTAGAAAATACTATCTGAACTCCAAAACCTTAATTCTTCTTAATTTAAGCAAGCCCAAAGTTTTAACGCTAGTACAGATTCTGTTTTCCCAGGCCTCTGTACACACAGGTGACCTCTGTCTTTTATTTTAACTTAATGCTGGGGTAAAAGATGTACACACAGTCCTCTTGTCCTTTCCCACAACAGTTTCCATAGGAGGATTACATGAGACCATCACACAAAAAGAAGCTACTTTACACTCCAACCAGATTCAGTCTTAATAATCATGGACACCACTTTATGAATCTAAACATTGTTCAGTGTTATCACTTCACTCATCCTCGAGGAGCAATCAGTGGGCTCAAGAAGATCTCCATCATGTTCCCAGTCAAAAGCTGACTGACCGCCAGCAAGCTGCATCCTGTCTAGTGGAGGGATGACATGAAGGAGAACGCAGCTGAATCTTAAATAGGATCCTTGTTTCATGTCTCTTTAATGGTTTTTAATTAACTGCCACTGTATTTGGTATTTGCATTTTTTTTTTTCCCCTCTCTTTTCCAGAAATAAGTTATTACAGATCTAGTTTTAGGAAGTCCATCAGTTACTTGGATAGAAACATGATTATTTATCAAAGGTCTTTTTCCGCACTCCCACACACATCTTCTACATTTAAATTTGCACTTAAAATTCTCAGCCAATTTTATACAGGAGAATTCTACTCATCTGAGGACATGATTAACCTTTGGTGGTGGTGGTGTGTATCAGTGTAGTGAAGTGTTGTATGGGGAGAAGGGATGCAGACCTTTAAGCATGGATATTCTTTCCTCCTTCACTTAAATATTTCAAGGGTTGGTTTGATCTAATTAACACACACATCAGTATAAATCATTAAAATTTGCCATATTGAATTACTCAGCATCAATCTCCTCATGACTGTAAATGCAGACTATATAATGTACTATTATAATGAATGGAGAAGGCAATGAAGGAACAGTAATTAAGCAAGTTTTCTAAATCATTACCTTCTCAGGTTAACAGTGGAAAATGAAGGAGTATGAACAGTCCCTTTGTGGCAGAAGCCAAATATATAGAAAATGTAGTGGGGCAGAAGGGAGAAGGTAGATCAAAGTGCATTGACAGATTCAGATAAGCATTCAGACTGACAATGCCAGTGTGCTTATAAAGTGTAATATCATTGCATACCCTTGAGAGACTATGCCTAATGTCTAGCATTCATTAAAATGATTTATTATAACTGCTTCTTTTTATTCAATCAATATATTGCATACTGGCATAGACCAGTCTTCTTTTAAAGTTCCAACCATAGTTACAATGATATGAGACTAGAAACTGGGAAACCTTTGAAAAAACCGAAAAAGAAAACCAAACCTATAATAAAACAATCTAAGGTTTTCTTAAAACAGTACATATGGCACACTGATTTTTTTGCCTTGGGAGCAACCACATATGAAACTAAAAATCTGAAGAGGTCTCAGGTAGACAGGCAGGTATCTCAGAATAACATCATATACACTATGGCAAAACCAAATTGACTAATCTCGCAATACTATAATTAAAACACAAAGACATCAGATTCTATCACTATTTCACCAGAGAAATCTGCCCACACTCTGAAGGGTACTTGCTTATTCTTTATAATGTGGAGTTATTTTGGGATCAAATATTCAAACACTGCATCATATATTTAGCTCAGTCTGGGACAGATATTTTTACTATTTTTATGCATGTGTGCAGCACACTTAGGACAAATATTGTGTTTCATGAAGTATAAACTTGACCTGGGATTCTTTTTTTGCTCCCCAAAATGCAATAAAAACTAAAAATTTTTGGGTTATTAGAAAGGAAGACAAAGATGCAGAAAATTTCCCTTATTTATAAAATAGAATTCGTCTAAGAATAAACAGGTATTCTAATATTTTGCCTTCTCATCACCTTTAGCTCATCCTTGGTCACCTGCAGACCAACTGCCTAATTGGAAGCTCCACATCCTTCAGAAAACAACTTTTCTGAACCGTATGATCTGAAGAAATCATAAAGTCAGAATTGAATATCTATGTATTGGTAAGAATTAATTTAAAAATTGGCAAACAAAACCAGAAGATAGACCCAGTAAGAGTTTTCACAGGGTACAACACTGAAATTTAATTACCTTAGCTACCTCCCCCTCCCTCTCTTTTCTCCATTTGGTTATAGTGATTCTAGGAACAGCTTATACAGTCTCCTTGGCAATCTTAGTTTAAAACAGAATTCAAAATTACTTAGCACATCTTGTTACTAAGGGATCACTGATGTACACCATTCTCCATGGCTTAGTTCAAGAAATTACTTAAACACATATTTCAACCCCTGTAGTTAATCATCTTCAGCATTTGCTTCAGTAATTTTAAAATGCTCTTAACTCCCATTGGTTATCAGTCTAATGTCACAAACAATCCATTTGAGCAGGTTCCTTCAGAAAGACACTTATGTATACCACTAAAGTTACCATGCAATCAAATACTATCTATTCAGTGAATGGCAGGTAACCAGGATGTATATTAACTTCTGCTAAATAAAGACGTTTTTCTTTTACCTGCGCAGGAGAAGATATGTTAAAAAATGGAACAACTGACAGCTAATCAAGTTTTATAGTGATGAGGAGTAATTAATTGGCCTACTTGCAAAGAACATCTGGAAACTTCTGTCCAAGTCACGAGTGAATAGACACACAAAATTGCTTATAGACAAACAGCTCCCTAGCAGGTTTAATTTAAAGGCAGAGAAATACAAGTAATTGAAAGGATTCATTACATTAAAAGTTCCCTGTCCTTTCTCCTTGGAAAATTTGGGTATGATAGAAGGAAAACATGCTTTTATATGGGCCATGTTTCTGACATTACTTGAAATAAAAAAAAAATAAGTGTCACTTAAGGAACTCACACATAGGCTGAAGGGGACCTAGTATTCTATAAGCATAGAATTAAACACATTTTCTGTGTTTGATCTGGTAGGCATTGCTCTTTTTCAGAGGCTAATTGCTGTTGCTAACAGTGTTTCAATTGTTTTTAAGGTTATACCCTGCAAAATATGACATATTATTTTGGCATGAAATATGCAACTGCACTGATGAATGCTCAGCCTTTTGGCTCTGTCCAACACAGCTACATTGCAGGGCTCAGCCTCTAAGAGCTGCATCCTGATCTCTAAGTCTGAACTGGGGTTTTGTTTCCTTAGTTAGGAAAGAATTTTTTTCTGTTCCATTACAATACAGAAAGTAAGATAGAAGTTATGGCCAGATCTGTACTGCTCCTCATTTGCTCTCTCTTGACTCTCTCATGACAAAGTCTGTGCTAAAGGTCATAGACAAAACCATTCTAGAAAAAGTGCCGTACTATTGACAAATAAGTGCTGATGAAAGAAAGGATCAACAGCTTTAAAATCTGACTGTCTAGGAGCAAAGTCAACAGATTAATACATGAGCAACAATGAAGTTAAGCACTCACAGCTGTTGTATGCAATGAGTATGTGAGACAAGGCAAATGACCCCCTTCTTTTCTCCTCATATCAGAAACAATAATTTCTCCACCTCAGTGATGTAAAGTTATTTCAGTAATATAGATTTCATAAACCAACTACTAAAAATCCCTGTCAGGATGAAATAGCATGAATTTTTAGGAAATCGAATTAAGAGAAGCTGTGCCCTCTATGAGAATGAATAACAGCAGCCTTTGGGTTTCAAGGTTCACCAGCATTTCCAATCATGACAAAAATTACAAAAAATATTCACAAGACAGTCTCATTTTCCACTATGTGGTGAGTTTCCTGCAAGGGTATTAGCATTTGCTGTGATATCCCATTTTTATTCCCTCTAAGAAGAAAAATATTAAGGCAAATGTGGGAAATTATTATATTCCTTCTACAAAAATGAATTTTTATGTGAATGTAGCAACAAATGTTAATGTGCCTTTGCTGACTTGATATGTAAGTGTCCATGGTCCTTATAATGTCTGGCAAGAACTGATTAATGTGTTGTTTACTGAAGCCAGTATCAATGTCAAATATACTCAATATATGTATTCTGTCTTACATTCTCTGAAGTTTTTGGTAGCTGGGCATGACTCAGTTGATTAAACGGAAGTAACTTGTATATTAGACACAGTGTGTACACCACGCAGCCTTCACCACCAGCTCCAAAAGGAGCACTCTAAGTCGTTTATATCTGCCAGTCTTTGATATCATAGAGCATCTCAACTGCCGCTGAACACTCATATTTATGTAGCTGAGCCCCTCTTTCTAAGCTAGCAGTCTGGTTTTTGTGACCTCTGTAGTACATTATATTTTATACAGTCAATGAAAATAAATTCTATTTAGCTTACTCAGTCAATTTTCTAGGGAAAGTATTTACTGGATACATAATAACACTATCAACTAAGTTAGCTTTTGTATAAATGCAACTTTCTCATAAACTCTTCTGTGAGATGTATTTGAAAAAAGGTTTTAGGAACTTCTGATAATTGTTTGCCTCTTTTTAAAAAGCCCCCAAATGATTACAAAGCATTTAAAAATCTTAGTAACTGGAACATGGTTTTAGTTTCATTTAAGACAGGGTTATTTTTGGAGTTTCAGGCTGTGGTCCTCTACCCAGCTGTATGAGTAAGCCTACAGTACTGCTCATGTATGTAAAGCAGCTTACACATGCAAACTCAACTTTAGAACCTTAGATGTGTCCTTTTTTCATGGTTACCTACTTCTACTTTAATTTTCTTGTCAGAAATAACAAGCTAAATAATAATGGAAAGAATATTTTTTTAATTCACAGTGTGAATGATACCACATCATTTATCATTCCTACCCTACACAGGTGAACAGATTATTCAAGAATTAGCATTTGAATTAATGCAATATTTACATTAAAAAAGAAAACCTAAAGCACACAAGGGAAAAACAGAATCCACCCAGCTAACACCCCCTTCTAACTTACCCTTTCTCCATGTTATCTGCTAGAAGTGTTCCCATTTAGTTGCCTACAATTCTAGTTGTTGGTGGGATAAATAAGGAGCAATTCCTGAATAGCTAACCAAACCCAAAAATGCATCATGTGCTAGGATTCATAATATATTTTAGAGAAATACCATTGTTCAAAAGGACAGTACCTTAAGCATCCGGGTTTTTAAAGTATCTAAATGATTTTACCGTACTGAAACTTGATTGGGCAATCATGCAGAAAATACATTGGGTAATTCTTCCAAATTGTTAACTTCAGACACAATGACTGTAACAGTGTACATCCATGATATCTGGTATTCATAGTATTTTATCTTTCAAAAGTGAGAAACTACGTCCTAACTGAAAAATCAAGCTCTATAACTTTATTGTTGAATTCACCCACTGAAATCCAATGATTAGCATACCCATTTGCTCTAAAGGTATAAATCCACACTTAAAGAATTCTGATAAAGTCAATATATTTGACATTTATTTAACAGCTTTTCCAATATGACATCCGGTCTATATAAACTGTAAAAATCCAGTAACTTTTACATATTAGCTTATCTGTCTTACACTTTCATCTGTTTAAGGAAGAACTGTTAGCATAACTACTTCATAAATAAGAAAGTAAGATTTTATTTTCATCTTGATGTGTATCTGCTCCTTTGATGGTTATTGTAATGCTCAATAATGTCTTTAATTAGTGGAAGCTTTAAAGTCATCACAATATCATCAAAACATACTACATATGAAAACAGAAGTATCTTGCATCATTTTGTAATCTGCATGACTCATGGGGCTATATTCGTGCTACATTATTTTCAGTTCCCTGGAAGGACGTGTTCGCAGTTAAAATTTAAGACTATAGCCACAGGTCTGATCTGGTTTCATGTGCCACAGTGGATGCTCTACTCAGTCAAAATCTGGGAAGTTACTGAAGTGCTTGGGTGTCCTCATTCCAGCTTTACCACTAGTGTCAAAAAGGACAGATTGTTATTCAGAATCCACCTTTACAGGTTTAGATGCCATGCAGATCTCCTTAAAACATTACCTACGGTAGAGCAGAAAGCTTCCCCTACTGCCGTGTAGATGTCAACCATACACATAGATTGTACACAGACTGTACCCATAGATTGAATTATAATTTTGAACAGTTTTAGGCAGGTCAACCTTATCACTGCGCTACTTGATATCGAGCTGTTTGAAAACAAAGAAAATTAATCAATGAATGGCTTCTTTAACTGAATTTGGTGCTAATATCAGGAATTACATTCTCACAACTCTGAAGTCTCAACTGAAGCCCCAGAGAGCTACAGATATGAAGTAAAGGGAAGGAAAAAGGAAAGAGAAAAAGAAAGGGAAAAAGAAAAAGAAAGGGAAGAGAAAAGGAAAAGGAAAGAGAAGAAAAAGGGAAAGGGTAAAGGAAAGAGAAAGGGGAAAGGGAAAGGGAAAGGGAAAGGGAAAGGGAAAGGGAAAGGGAAAGGGAAAGGGAAAGGGAAAGGGAAAGGGAAAGGAACAGGGAAAAGGAAAGGGAAAAAGAAAAGGAAAGAGAAAGGGAAACGAAAAATGAAAGACAGGCTACCCCCCAAACCTAATCAAAAAATAACTTCAAAATTAACAGGAAAATAAACATGGAGAACTATGCTTTCAGTTTTGCATGAGCTTTTCTGGTTTAGGGGGCGTCAAAATAACAACTCTAACAGTTAACACAAACAGTTAAAGAAAACTTAACCTTCACTGGGTGAAACAAAGCATGGCTATAATGTGTTGGCTTTGGGTTTTCTTTGGAGAAATAATAAATGATACAAATGATAGCTTGACATTAATCCATATGCATGTATGTTTGCTTTGGACTAGCAAACAATTCCTTGATGTCATGGAAAATGTTGTGTATGCAAAGTGTTGTGAGTCTGTAGAATCAAGAATGGAAAACAGTAGAGTCCAGAGAGTGGAATCTCAGATTGAACCCAGAACCAGTGAAAAAAGCATGCAGTTATTCAGTTGTAACGTTGAAATTATAAACACAGATCTCTCATGATCTGGAAAGGGCTCGCTGTTGGTAATGGAACATCTCAAAAAAAAAAGTGGGGTGGCATCAAAACAGTGGTGGTAGCAGTTTTCAGGCACATTTGAACATTTTGTAAAGAAGTGTTTTAAACATAATCGGATGGCTTTAATATGCAGTTCCCTTTTTTCTTCCTCCATATCTCAGTACTGGCCATCCTCATAATATAAGCTGAATCTGTGACATTTTTTGGTCTCTAGGATATGTGATCAAACTCTTGCCTAAGGGAAAATACTCTAGACATCTTCCCTAACTCTTGCTTGTTTGTTTTTCTATTTTTGTTTTGATGGTGACAGCCACTGCCAAATTTTTTTTTCCTACCAAAGGTCATTAATTAAACTTTGGTGTTTAAATCTAAATTACTGCATTTATCCAGTAGCATGATATAAAGAAACCACATACTGCTTGCAGCTTTGGTCTGGGATATTCTTTTGCATTTTTTGATTGCGTGGTTGTTGGTTTGGTCTTGATTTGTGGGTTAGGTGGGGGATGGTTTTTTGGTTTTAATTCTGTTTTCTCTCAGAAATTGCACTGCAAGCCTTATTAGTTAGTCAAAGAATGCAAGACAATTTCAACTTGAGAACTGTCCACCAGGATACATCCGGGATGGACACCACATCCATAAGCATTAAGCTCTTCTCAAAAGACTGCAATCTGCAATACTCCAATTACTTCATGAATGATTATTCCATTTTCCGAAGAAAAAAGTGCCTTGGAATTTTTCCTTGCAATGTTTGAATTCTCTCTCTGTAAACCTGTGACATCGATGTGCAGAATCATTGTTGCAGAATGCTAAAACGTGTCTTAAAAATCAGATCCTTGACAGAGGTAAGAAAATTATAGCAACTAATGACGACAATCAGACCAAATTTTACCAGCTCTTTCAGGCATCAGTTTCACTGGATTTGATCAAAGGTTGGCTTGAGCAGCTTGCTAAAATTCACTCCATAGAGGAACTTACATAGACACCTTCGACTAATTATAAGTGCAATCTGGAGACCTGAGAAGTCACGAATCCAGTAAAAAACAAAAACTAAAAAAAAAACCCCAAAAACCCAACAAAAAAAAACCTCAAACCAAAAACCCCCAAACCAAAAACCCCACTTAAATTCTGTGCACAGTTTCTTCATATATCACCCTTATCACTTCTTTATATACATATTTACGATTAACACACTAGAAGCAGACAAGTCTGTGTAATGTAGAGAACTTTCCCCTGAAGCTTGGAGTATGTATGTATATGATTCAGAAAGAGTTGTCATGGCTTTCATAAAGAGATACATACATGCTCCCAGAAGTCGTTAATTTTTTTGGATGCATAAATCTTTCACTGCATTGTTTCTGTTCTGGTCATTACCTGGAGATGGAGGCAGTGTCCTGGTTTTGACTGGGACAGAATTAATTTTCTTCTTAGTAGCTGGTGCAGTGCTGTGTTTCAGCTTTAGTTAGAGAATAATACTGATAACACTCTGATGTTCTAGTTGTTGCTAAGTAGTGCTTACCCTGGTCAAGGACTTTTCAGTCTCTCATGCTCTGTTACTGAGGAGGGGCACAAGAAGCTGGGAGGGAGCAGGGACAGGACACCTGACCTGAATTAGCCAAAGGGATATTCCACACAATGGGGATCATGCTTGGTATATAAAGTGGGGGTAGTTGGCTGGGAGCCACTGATTCCTGCTTGGGGATGGGCTGGACATCAGTTATTAGGTGGTGAGCAGCTTTATTGTGCATTATTTGGGATTTTTTGTTTGTTTAATTGACTGCTGGGGTT
>WYDI02038809.1:125980-166712 GCA_009867235.2 Psittacus erithacus | reverse complement strand
TATATTTAAAAATAATTTTTAAAAAATAAATAATTAAATAATTAAAACCAATAACAACAGCAAAAAAAACCAACATCTAAAAACAAAAAAATTAAAAAACATAAATAAATCAACAGTTAAGATGGTGGGCATAGTAATGTTCCACATACTGTGTTTTGGCAACTGGCAAAGAGTGTTCAAAAAATTATTGCAGCCTGGCTAAAACAAAACTTTGGTTTGGTCTGCAGGTTTTTTTTCAGTTTGGTTTGGGGAAAAGTGAACTAACGGAAGAGAATGAATAAATAGTATTTGGGATAATGTCTACTCAGAGCAATGCCCTAGTTATTAAAGAGCAGCATCTGACTGACAGAAACACAGGAATTTGAGAAATACTGCCCCTGATGGGCAAGAGATTTTTAAACAAATGAAAAACACTAAACCAAGTTTCTCCAGACTACCGTGGATGAGGAAAATTGCAGGAAAAAGAACCTGACCATTAATAAATCATCACAAATATGGAAACAAAAATATTACAGAAGCTATTAGAGAAGCATTGTGTTTCCTACAACCTAGGTCTTTTAAGCAAGTCTCTTGTAATTGTTAGGATTTGTGTCACAGTCTAATTTCCTTGGAATCATAGAATACAAGGTTGAAGGGACCTCATTTGGTTCAACATTTCTTTGAAAGGTGTGACCTAGACTAGATGTCCTAGCACCCTGTCCAGACGAATCTTAAATGTGTCCAACCCTGGAGAATCCACCACTTCCCTGGGAATATTATTCCAATGGCTGATTGTTCTTACTGTGAAAATTTTTCCTCTAGTATGCCGTTGGAATCTTCTCATGAGCAACTTGTACCCATTACCCCCATCTTTTCCATGTGACTCATTGTAAAAAGGGAGTCACCCTTTAAATACTGGAACATGGTGATAAGGTCTCCTCTGAGCCTTCTGTTCTCAAAGCTGAACTCAGTTCTCTCAGCTTTTCCTCATGTGGCAGGCTTCCCAGTACTTTGATCCTTTCTGTGGCCCTTCTCTGGATCCTCTCCAGCCTCTCCAGAACTTAGAGCTCCCTAAGTTTACCCTGACTTTCCTAAATTATCAAGATCCACTTTATGAATACACAGGGGTTTTTGCATCCTGCTCCCCGTTGTGTGGGTTTGTTTCAGACCTCAGTATTTCACTATTTATGGTCCAGCTTTCAATTTTTTGAGGTTCTGTATGTCCATTGCCAGCTTATAAATATTCCCCTGATGCCAGAACAACCACCCTTCAGCTAATTTTTCCCTCTCTGCAGGCACCTTTGTGAACACAGATAACTGCCCAACTGAAACACTGACAAATGCAGGCAAGAGATAGAGGAGTGTGCCCAGCTGTGCTGATCAGCTAACAGCTGCTCTTCAGTGCTGCCCACTTAGCTCTAGGTGCAGACCATAACTTTGGTGATTCAGAGTTAGTATTATGAGTGTAATATTTAAAAAAATAAAACAATTTAAGCAAAGTAATGATTAACAGAAAAAGGTCTCACAGTAATTCATTAAAAGTTTCCATTTTTACTGACCTAGATGTTTTACATCCTACTCTTTCCACCATTGATAGAGATAACTACAAATGCACCTGTCAAAGGGTTTAATTCTTTCCATTTAATCCTCATTATAAACACAGCAGTTAACAGACAATGAATTTTCAGAGTATTGTCCACAATCTCCACCTTACTCCAGAGTACCATGTGTTTTATTTCTTTGCTAGAGCCTTTTAGCTTGGCCAGGCAATGGCCACATTTGCTTTCAGTCTTCTCTACAGCCACTTTCATCCCCTTGTATAACAAAATTCAAATAACCATTTGTCAATGTGAACTCTTTGAAACAACATCTTTCTGTTGGAAGGATGTATTGTTATTCTTCAGAAATGGAAATTATGTTGAAGTATGAAAGGCATTCATCACAACAGTCAGATAATTCAGCAGCAGATTCTGTCAGTAGCAAATATCTTTGCAATAGGGGGACTTTTTCTCTAGAAAATTTTGAAGCTCATTAGAATTTTATTATACCTTTCTATTATTATTATCATTATCATCCTCATCTAGTCCCTGATGGTTTTGGTTACTAGGAAATGATGAGTATAAGACTCCAGTCAAGAAACAAATGTTCAAACTTGTTATTTTCAAATCATCTGTTTTTACCTCTCACGAGGTAATGAGATCAACCAAATTCAGTCTGATCCATGATCATCATCTGAACACTTGATTTGGCAGCCAAGCTTGCAGTAGGCAGTTGAAACAACTAATTAAGAATTGACAAGTTCAACGAGAATCTTTCAAAGAACTAAACCATGAAATAAATTACCTACCTCTGACACCTGGGAACAATCATTAGTTTTGCTGCTGGTCCAGATTTCCATGAGCTTCAGCAGCCAGCCTGCCTGCTGTTGATGTGGCACACAGACAAAGAAATTATCACAAACCCCACTTTGACACCATGCACTGAGTGTCAGTACAGATTCCCAGCAGCTGGGAGAGAAATATGCAGTGCCATGGGTCTTGAAATTAAACTATAGAGGTATGTGCATCTAGGATAGGTTCATCCTAAAGTAATAAAAGCAGCAACAGAAGCAATAACAAATTGCCATGTGGGGATCTGCTAAATGCCAATATGAATGCTGGCTTTCCTTTTCTTTTGCTTTTTTCCTTTCCAAAGTGCCGTCTCATTGCCTGGTGGATACAGGTTGTTGAACATGTCTGCCTGACTGAAAACATGCTGAAACAACATCATATGACCGTTGAGACAGAAATTAAACATTTAACATGTATTTCTACCGCAAAATAAAAATAAAACCAAAACATATCTGTACTCAGATATTATAAACAGCAAATGATAGGTAAATCACTTCAATCTAAAACCATTAGACCTCTAGTGATGAAAATCCAATCAAATTACAAAATAGTTGTCCTAAGCTCATTGCCACAGTCATAACTTGATGTAGGAGGTCAGTGTAATGGAATAGGCAACCTTCAGATACACACTTTAAGGTTAGGCAATCATTTTTCTTTCAATGTACTTACAAAGTACATGTACTTTGTAAATTGTACATGATATCTATCACTTGAAATTTGAGGGAATAATTTCCATTACTATTCAACTAGCACTCAACAAGTGAAACAATTTTCTCTTTGGACTCTTTTCCTCTCTGAATATTCTCTGATGTTTGAATTATTTCTACAAACCATTTTGTTACATTACCATCCAAAGCATTGATACTTTTGCTAATAACTTGGAGAATAAAGCTGTGGACGAAGCCACAACTTTATGACAAATTATTGAGCTCTGGTGCCTGGAATGCTTCCCCCTGATTAATCCTCCTCTTACAGAACTAACTCTGTAACACTTCTCCAGTTTCGTTAGTATTTTCTTGATTACCTAGGGCTCCTCCATGAAGGAACAGACTGCAGAATGGTATCTCTAAACTTAAATTACTCTGAATTTTCTCTTACAGGTTTAGGTCTACTGTAGGACAGTGGTGCTCCACCAGCATGCTTCCTTCAGCTTCAAGGAACACATAGTGATTTTTCATTTAACTTGACTTAATTATTCATTTGATCTGGTAATATTCCCTGCACTACCTCAGAGATATTAATCACAAGTCTAGATACATCCCCAGAAACTGTCAGCTTAGTGTGGGAGTGGGTCTATTATCACCCACTGTGTACTACGTAAACAGTGGCGTCATTCTCTAGAAATGGTCAAATAAGCAAGAGCAGAACACTGAGAAACTTCCAAACCTAGAAACTTCAGAAACTGATCTTCCACATCAGTCAAAAATAATCCTTTTCTCACTTCCATGACGTTGAAAAAGTGCCAGCAGCACTTCCCCTCCCACCACATAAGTGCTAGCCACAGCCTACAGAAAGAGACACATATACTGGCACTGGCAAGCCGAAGATTTGATTCAATACTTACCTAAACACATGTGGATCATGAAACTATAAATCTGTGGCTAAAAGTGAAGGACCCTACCTAACTATTGTCTCTCTCTACTGAAACATCTTGCATTAAATAGTGTCGAAAAGTTTATTTGAAGCTGGATAGCAAATATTCTTTCAGAACTTTATTTCTGTAAGTATGCATGTTTTTAAGAATTAGAAATGCTGCATAAATATTGGCTCAGCCATTTGAATTACATTTTAACAGATGCACCTAACTATTGATGCAATTAATTTTTGTTTCCTATATAAAGTACCAAAATTAATTACTTTAAGCCAAAATCATGTCTTCAGGACAAAGAGTATTAAACTACAAATGTCAGATAATGATTAGTCTAAAATATATTACTCAGATTATAAAAACAAATGTTGCTCTGATTTATGTAAGTATCCCAGACAAATTAGGAGAAAGCATAGGACTGCAGAGCTACTGAGATGCCCTATAAAGGGGAACTCTCAAGTGCATTTGAAACTCAATGAAATATTTATCTCATTAGGATTAAATGCAAAATTCTTCCAACAGCAATAAAATCAAGATTTCTTCTGATAACAAACATTGCACAACCAGCAGTGAATACTTACAGAGATAAAGCATAAATTTTAATTTCCATATCAGAACAGCGAGGTTCTGTAACTGTACCCAGCCGGAGCAACAACAGCAAAAGACCTAATACTCCTAAAATGGAGTTATCATCTGTTTAAGAAAAGGACCATATGACATAGCTATGATAGTGATGATTGCTTTGATGATTCAGAAGGTCTCTGACAGTCGTACACAACCTGCACTGTAGTAATTCATGTAACATATTTGAACATAAAACTGGAAGTTCAAGAGTGTAGCCACAGACTGGCAGAAACATTGTACTTAACACAGAAAAATAGAACGGGATGATAACATTTACCTCTTTCCCAGAGCTACCCTTTTCCCAAAGACCAGCCCCAGTTTTCAGGTACACCACGAAGAGCTGCACTGCACTATGCCCCATGATTTAAAGAATCACTGTCAGCCTTCAGTGCTCTGATTCTGTAGCAGATGGGCTACATAGTTCCCACTATGCAACTTTGCACCACGATGGTGGCTATTTACTTACTGGCCAACTAGTGACCATTTTATCTTCCTGATCTATCAAGAGTTTCTCAATCAAGCTGAAATGGTAAATGCAAACCTATTAGATCAGTGGAACCAACTTGAAAAGATGAAAACAATCTGTCCTTAGATGTTTGCTTCTCTACACTAAACGCATCTTATATTAAACTTCAAAGCTCAGATGTAAAAGAAACCAAAGAGTTAGGGCCTGTTTAAAGTTTACCACAGCACTCAGTAAAGTTAAAAAAAAAGTAGGGCTGGGCTTTTCTAGTGTTTCTGTACTGCATCATCTCTCTCCCCCTGCCCTGCCCTGCAAAACAATGACAACATAACTTTTGATGTTTTGAATTCTTCATGGTTTTTCATAGCAACATAACCCCACAGCAGCTATTTAAATTTTTGATCTATTATGAAAACCAAAAGAGTTTGGTATAGGAAATTTCAATAAAAGCTTCTTTTTTTCACCAGCAATTTCAAACTCTGAATTAAACTTTTGATAACTGTAAAGTGATTGTATTTTAATCATCTGCCTTTAAGTCACAAGAGCAATCAGCACAACAATTATTCCTGGACAACATTACAATAAAATTTCTGGTTATTGTAACCAGAGAAGCTGCAGTTGAAAACAAGGAGATAATACAGTGTTCAGTCACATTTCTGAACAGCTTGAGACACAGGAGCAAAAGCACTGAGAACAGAAGTAACTTTATCAAAGTGCATGAAAGCATATTAGGAAGTTTTCACCAACTACTTAGCTGAGACCAATACAGTAGAACTTCTCTTACCTTGCTCAAGATCACTTTTAAAACACTTTTAAGAAAAAGAGAAAGAATCTAGATGGCAGAAACAGAATAATCCAAGACTATTCGCACATTGAGTTTATTCAGCATTTGGAGTAAAACCAAGTTTAGACCAGAATCAGTAGCAAAACTGCCACTGCTTTTAATGGATTAAAAGCTAGTAGACCATTTAATTCCACTTGTACCTATGTCTAAGCATATTAGCACACTTATGCAAATTAATACAAAGATCAAAAAGGAAAAGAAAGCTAAAAAAAGGGTTATTGTATAGTATTATACTTTTGTCAAAATGTAGCTGTTAGTACACACATTAAATCATATTTTCAGTTAGCGCATAAATATTGTTATTTGTGTTATGGTTTACCAATGACAATTTTCACTTAACAAAAAAATCCTGATCATGACATAAGATTTGAATAAGCTAAAGGAACAATAAATGCAAATGCAGTAACAAATATCTGCATCAGTTAAGGTTAAAAGGTAGCATTCAGAAAAGGATCAACAAGCTGACTCCTGAGATGATGTTAAACTATTCAAAAACTCCATACATACTACAGAACATAGCCTTTTCTACTGTTAACAAATAATGATATTCAGAACTGTAATCAATGACTTGTTCAATGGGTTGCAAAAATAAACTCTTCTGATTCCTTTCTGTCAGTCAATACTGACATGCTGCTTGATCAACTGTCTTCTTTGAAAGAGAAATAAAATATGATTTAAGAAAGGAACAAGAACAGGGAGACATGAATGCCCTTGTATGCAGCACCTGTGCCAGAACCAATCCAAGTAGCTTACAAATTCAGACAACAAAACTATCATGGAATTTTATGAACAATGTTTCTAGTAGAAGAAAAGCTGCTGTTTTCACCAGACTTTGTAGATACTGATTTTTGTATGTCTAAGCATTTCATGCCAATTAGATACTGCTTATGGCTACTGATTCAGAAAAAAGATAAAAAAAGAAGTTATTAATGACCCCATTACTGCAATGGTAAATCCTTAAAAATATGAATAAGCGCCTGAAACTAAAGCGCAGAGACCACATAAAATGCTTTTCCGACCTTTGGAAGCTTCAAAATAGGACATGTTTTTTGCAAAAACTCCCTTTTGGCTCACACCTCTATAAAACCCACTTCTTTCTTTCCATGTCCCCAAACTGTCTTTCCATTTGAGCTAAAGAAATTCCATACCTGTACTACACAATAAATTGGCTTATCTTTGCATTACTCAGTTTTTTTGCTGCACCCTATTCTGTAATACACTTCTCCTAGGACTTATGACCACATTCCAAACCATAAAGCCACAGCAAATAGATCTTAAATACTCCTTTAAGGTAAACTGCCAGAAAATTGCTTTTTTCTCTCTCAAAATAAATAAATATGTATGCAAAAATAGTAGGTAGATCAAACTTTGGCTGTAAAAACAGACACCTTCACAACTGTCCTTTTAAAATAGGTAAAGGTAAGAGAAATACCTCATCTGGGAACTAAAAATAGTATGAGTAAATTCTAACCTCTTTTCAGGTTTTGCTATTATTCCCCCTGGGATATAGTGACCTTATTGGCTTTGCTTATATAAATGATAATAGATTACCTAGCTGGAATTTTTCACTTAACACAAGCAATTTATGCATATTTTATACTTGACTGATCCTTCTGCTCTCGTTTTATATTCAAGCTTTCACACATGTAGTCACCCATGCCAGAATGCAGAAGAAAGGTTTCCCTCCTACCCAGCCACACAAGCTTTTTATAGATGCTTAAGATGCAGGTCACATCAAATACTGAAGACACACACACGAGTTGCAGACAACCACTGAATTAGTGAATACACTAATAAATCGGTTTCCATAGAGTAAACCAGAGTCAGAAGTCATTCTCAGGCCAGGGGCAGCAGGGAACGCATCATTTGTGCTGTACCACAGATGTGCTTAGCAGCCACAGTTGCAGCCTGGGACTTTCTGACTTGCCAAGTATCTTTCACGTAAACCCATTCCGGGGGCCTAAGGCAATGGATGCATGTTGTTAGGGACAGCAACACCAAACCTGTCTGAATGGGCACCTTCTTGTTTCTCCCATCCCCATTAGCGCAGGCACATTTACCTGTTGCTATTTTTCACAACAAGTTTTCACAATGGGATAGAGCAGGAAAAACTTCTTTAGCCACTGTCCTACATTGAGCTTCTTCCTTTGGAGGCTCAGTCCCAGCGTGTAAGTAGACTCTCACTCAATTTTAAAGGAAATTATTCCAAGAGTCACAGTCCTTATGCAGCTGTTGTCTTCTGGTATACACTGAGTTGTCTGTGATATTTAACAGGAACACCATGCAAGTACCCAAGTTACTTCTAAGTGACTTTCCACTTACTTGGAGTTATACTAGAACAGCAACAGATGGTGCAAAAAAACACACACTCATTTCATGGAATCCAGTACTTTAGTTACTTTACTGCTTAAATTAAGTGGCCAAGTGACAGGAGAAAATTGAAGTAGTTAGACTAAACAGGAAAAGTACCAAAAAGAGGGGGAAAAATAAGAGGAAAAAGAAATAAGGCTGAAGCTTATCTTACAGCCTGTCATTAAATCATGATCTCCACTTCCTTTGGGTTTAGGCCTTCACAATCCTTATTTACACTTATTTCTAGTTTTGCAAAAGAGAAACTTTTAAAAACTTTAAAATGAAAAATACTCTTTCAGAGCAAACTCCAACAATAGAAATCCATGTGTCTGCCTCAAAATCTGTGTGCAAGCAGCAAGACCTCAAAAGTGCCATTTGCAGCCTTCCTTGGTTTATTTTTAAATTAGGTCACGAACAGTTTACCGAAGACATCATATCTGATGTTTTCACAAGGTCAAGGACAAACAAATTCAGATGCAATCCAGAGACTGCTGCTGCATATGTCATGAGACTTCGACCAACCTCGTCCATTGAAAGGTGTCCCTGGCTCCTGGCAGGAAGGATTGGAACTAGATGATCTTTAAGGTTCCTTCAACCCAAATCATTCTGTGTTTCTGCAATTCTACAATTAATACCCTCAAAACAATCTCCAAGGAAGCATTCATGAAACTTTTTTTTCTATACA
The DNA here is from genome assembly GCA_009867235.2 of Psittacus erithacus. Taxonomy (NCBI): domain Eukaryota; kingdom Metazoa; phylum Chordata; class Aves; order Psittaciformes; family Psittacidae; genus Psittacus; species Psittacus erithacus. Next base: position 157,787 of record WYDI02038809.1, on the reverse strand, counting down.
GTCAGATTTTGTCACACAGTATTAAACATCATTGAACCTGGTCTCCAGTGATGTATGGAGAAACTTCTCAGCCAAAAGGCAAAAAAAATCAGAATAAGGGTACTTACATTTAGGAAAATGAGCAAATATTAAACATTGTGCAAAAGGAAAAGACTTTATTTTAATACCATATTTGATTTGAAATTTTCAAGCACTGAAATCAGAAAGCCAAACTGCATTTTCCTTTCCTAAATACATCTATATTCAACATGGAAGCCATCAATTCTTAAGAGAAACAGTTATCATCTAGCTACTGCTAACAGCCTTTTCAGCTGCCAGTCCTTGTTTGGGTTTTGAGTAATCCCAAGGTCTCCTGTTCTCTGTATACCCATAGAGCTTCCGCAGAGCCACACGGGCAGCTTCTTCCTCTGCTGCAAGCAGCGTTTCACCAGGACCTTCAGCTATAATCTTCTTATCACTTGGGGGGAAAAGAAATAGAATTAAAAATATTTTCTTCATGAAATCCTAAGCACTACTGCCTACGTTGAATAAGGGCTGTTAGATTTTTCCTTTCTCTAATGTCTGTGAATACTGAAGGGAATTTCTATTTACACACAAATGTAAACATTTCCTTTGGCCTTTCCTGCAAAGATAAGTGATCGTGTATTCAACAATGGAAACTCAAATCAGAAATGCATCCATTTCCTGGAAGAACACTACTCTGTTCCTTTAGATTTCCAACAAATCACTGCTTCTTTACAGTGGGCAATTTGTTAGCCCTGTTAAAATTATGTAAACTCATGACTCTGGTTAACTTAAACAAAGAAGCGAAATGCTTCTGTCTTTTCTCCTCTCCTGGTAGGAAAGCATTTTAAAACTTCATTAAAAGGATTCACAGAGAAGTTCCCTATGTTATGAAGTATATACTTAGCTCTATTTAATCAACATTCATGGCCATTGAATAGGAACAGTTTCTGAAGAGATACCATGGGTTTCAAAGAAAAACAAAGTTCCTTTCATTTATATAATAAATCTTAGAAGGCACATAAACCAAAGTACAATAAATCAGAACAAGTTAAGGCAATCTTCCCATGGGTTTATCTGCAGCTCATTAAGCAAAGCAACAATGATGTGGGTTTTGGTGGAAGAAGGTCCTGTTCTGGTCCAGAGGAACAAAGTTACCCCTGGTCAATACACAAGGCACAAGCACTGACCGTATCTGACACAAGCACAACAGAGATGACTGGCTTTTTTCAAGTGTTTTCTGGATACAGGCACTCCTTTTGTCTAGTTTATAGCGCCCGTGATTTGAAAACTAGAAAGCTTATCAGGAATACAAAATAAGCCTCTCTTCAATCCCACCTCTTTTGATGTCTGTATCTCTTTACCCTTCCCTAAGCCCCGGATACAGCTGTGGTCCCTCCAAAGACATTCACGAAGTTCCTCTGCAGGTCACTCAGAACATACAGCCAGACTCTTTTTGTATGCCCACTTTAGACTCTGAAGCCCTTTAGTCAGAGACTGTCCTTTTATGCATCATTATAGCACGTAATGGTAAAGGCCAGTGCTTTAATGCCTGATTTTATATGGAAGTCACTTTAAGATTTCTTTTCTGTAACAATTTGACCAAAGAGCACAAGTAGAAAAGCAAAAGACCCTCTTCCTTCCTCCCCAGCTTAAATCCATTTCACTTTATATTAATATTGTACTAACCAGTACAACCCAACAAAGTACACCGGCAGAACTGTGCTGACTCCCAGCTGCCTGGTAATTCTTGGTTCTGGAGAAGAGATGTTCCTCTTGGTCAGTTCTTCCACTAGTAAGCCCATAGGATTTACAACTTGCCAGATCTCAAACAGGTCTTTTCCAATCAGTTGGGGGATAAAAAAATCCTAAACAAAAATATTTGGAAGTTGCAATTAATGTGAAAGGTAACAAAGGCTCTAGCTTCTGGTGTATCCTAATAAAAATATAATATGAAGAGGCATTAATACAGTTGACAATAAATTGCTGACATGAAAGGTGAAATTGCCTCAGTGCTCCACACAGCTAAGCACAGGTAACCAGTGCTCCTATGCTCAGCAGCTCTGGGTCTGATTTAGCCGCTGATGTGCATCTTGGGCAAAGTCAACTGCCCATATGTACAGAAGGAACAGCAGCAGCATGGGAGAGGAGCTCCAACAATGCTTACACACAGCTCCAAGCACCAGCAACTCAGTGCTGCCTCCAGGCTAGAAGCCATTCATCAGAAGACTGCTGCAAACAGGTTGAAGGGAACGCGCAAACCCACCTCTTTGGATCGCTCTCCTGCCTGTTACAAACTACCTGCTCTTACAGAGACCTCTCAAGGGTCCTGTATCAGAAATAAGATTTAAAAAGGCATTTCTCCATTGCAAAATGAGAAAAAAGTAAAAAGGATGACTGAAAGGGCAGCAGCTGCTAGAACTACTTTGTTACACTGCATTTTAATTGAACCTTTTTCTATGAAATATCTTTAGGTGCTTGCAGTCCTGCATGCAAAACCTATGAACGCAGCCGCTGCTGTACAGAAAATGTTTATTTTGTTTTGGGTTTTCTGTTTGGGATTTTTGGTTCTTTTTGGGTTTTGTTTTTGTTTTGTGGTTTTGTTGTTTTTTTTTTTGTTGTTTTTTTTTTTTTATTGAAGATATGTGTGACCTTACATGGAATAATTTCATTATTTGGTAGTACAGTGCATGGAATATAACGCTTTCCTTTCGCAAGTGTCAGATTATTATTCTATATATCAGCATATGACTTTAAGTATGTGACCAGCCCATGCTTCTTAAAGAAAAACAGAAACAAACAACAGAAAAAAGAAACACAACCCCAACCAAACCCCTACCCAACCACCACCACTAACCACCAGATCTCAGTGTTCAATTGCCTTGTTACAGGTATGGTCAAACTTCTGCCAAACTCCCTCAATCTCTGGCCATCAAGGTTCAAGAAATTTTTTTTTTTCCTTTCTAATCCCCTCTAATTTCTGATACCCTTTGATGTTATTGTTGTCAGCACAAAAATATATCACAGAATCATAGAATGGTTTGTGTTGGAAGGGACCTTAAAGCTCATCCAGTTCCAACCCCCTGCCATGGGCAGGGACACCTTCCACTAGACCAGGTTGCTCCAAGCCCCATCCAGCCTGGCCTTGAACTCTGCCAGGGATCGGGCAGCCACAGCTTCTCTGGGTAACCTGTGCCAGTTCATAAATCTACCCATTTTGAGTTTAAAGCCAGACTCACCCTGACAAAGATCCCAGTTTTCTCAGGCCCGCTGCTGCCGAGCAAGGCTCCTATTACAGCAAAGAATGTCCTCTGCAGCACATCTAGGGGGGCAGGGAACTCTTTGCAAAGAGTCAGGTCCTGTATAGACAGGTTTTGAGCCACATAAGAAACAAGTTCCTGACTGGTAAGAAAATCAACAAGCGCCCCTATCCCCTTTGCAGGTAACTCTGGGTAGGCACCCCCAAAGCACTGCATCAGGTAAGAACGTGAAAAAGCCATCCCTTCTTCAGCAAGTTTACTGTTATCTTGGAGATTAAGAGCAATCGTTTCTTTGTCTAGCCCAAGCTCCCGGCGCCTCATCTCTTCGCTTTCAATGTAACAGGAGTTAACAAAGGCAGTCTTGAGAAGATCCAAGGAAAAATTTTCATGCAGCCGGTGGCTAAAAGCTTGTATCTCTGCGTGGTAATCCCAATTGGGCTTCTCTGATCTACACACGTGGAAAACGAAGCAAATTCAGGAAAAGAACAAGAAGTTACACGAACTGCGAGCATCAGGCCTTTCAGACAATTAAAGTCTGAAGATCAACACTAGTATTTAAACCCGTCGTGTCAAACGCCATCAGTTCGCATAGGTCTTTGCCTGCCAGGACGGGCTCCTTGCCACGTTCAAACCCGGGAACCAAGCTGACCTGCGGAGCTTAAACCACTCGGCTCCAGTGTCTGCCAGAAAGTGCTCAAACGGTTCGATTTCACCCGTTTCACGGCTGCTGCCCTCCCTTCCCCCGGCCCCGAGTCCCGCCCCGCTCCTCCGCCCGCCTTCTCCTGCCGGCCGGGCCGGTCTCACCGCCGCTGGGGGGGCGCTTTCAGCCGCTCCTGCTCCAGGTAGGCGCGAAGCCACCGCTTCTTTACTTGGCGCGGCGCAGTCTTGAACGTGACCCGCCCGGTCCCGGTTCCGTCCCCAACCCCAGCCAACAGATGCCGCGACGCTCGCACAAGCAGCCGGGCCGCCATGACGGCGGCTGCACCTAGCGCAGAGATCCGCCTCCTCCGGGAAACACGGCCCCTCCCCGCTAGTTCCGGGCAGAAGCGTTCCTGGCTGGGGCCACCAGCGAGCTGGGCAGCGCCGGCGGAAGCAGCCCTCGGACCACAGCTCCCGGGGGGCCATGTGAGCGCGCTGCACGCTGGGAGCAGCCGCCGTGAGGCACTGACTACAGCAGCGGGACGGCGACGGTGTCGGAGCTCCGCGGCCAGAAACGGGCTGGCGGGAGGGGAGCCGCGGCTGCGATGCGCGGCGCTAGGCCGGGGTTCCGCCAGCTCTCGGGTAGAGAGCCCCAGGGAAGCTTCGAGCAAAGCCGCTTCTCGGGGCACGGGCTCGCAGCTCCTGCAGTTGCAGCGGGTCGTAGACCGGCGGCACCCGCCCAACGCGGCAGAGGCCACCGATGTCGGGCGTCCCTTTGCAAGGAGTTTGACACGCAGAGTCCGATGGGTGCCTGCCGGGACTCTGCCCGGAGCCGCCTTGTGCAGGGTGCTTCCGCGTTTCAGAGAAACGAAAGCATGGGATGTTTAAACAGACCACAGTACATGGGGACACAAAGCTAGCTTCCGCTACCTGTGTCCCCACCGCACACCAGGAACAGCGCCACAACACGCAAGAGATTACAGCCTGCAGTCGGCCTCTGGATACGCACCTGCTGCTTTTGGGTGGTTCCGACCATCCCTGCTACTTACATCAAAGGCTCAGTTTAGATGAACCCTCAAATTTTCTTAAAATTATATCAAACAGTGGTTTTGATGGGGTTTGATAATTTTATTAAATATACTACATCAGTACCTTGTACTCCATAATCTTTTGACTGCTCGCACACTGACCTGCTTAAAAATGTATTTTATAGAAAAACATCTGCAAAGTTAACACTAAAAAAAATACATATTACACACCTCTGGACAATCTGCATGTTAGCAAAAAATTCCTCTTATTACCTGACCAGAACATGTGCTTAAACAAGTAACATACTCATGAAACAGGACACACTTGAATATGGCACACCTCAAACTACTCAGACTAAAGGAAAACTAGTGCAATCATGTCTAATTGCATCTAACAACAGAACAATAAAGCCTGCACTTTTTACTCCTTTGTTTTTATATTTTTTCCAAACCCATTCCATTTGTTCTGTACCCACCACAAAAAAAATCCAGTGATTATTCCTGTAAATCACTGTCCTTACACTGCATGAAGCAAACTTTGTATCAGCTGATCCATATTTACACTGAAGCATGCAAAGGGGGATACTGCAAGTATTTGCAATGCAAATCTGTTAAATACATTATAACTGAACAAGGTGTCCCTTTAACACTGCAATTCTATAGCCTTTATCTGTGGTGGAAGTTTCCAGTGTATGAATTATAAAACAGCATACAATTCAGAAACAGAAACAAAGAATTTTGTGAATTGCTTGTATTTTCAACAACTAAATCTTTCTGAGCTGTGTCTAGCGCCGAAACCAAAGCCAGCTGTTGAGTAGACAGAAAGCTACAGTTATTGAATACATGATCATTTCCCTCTTAGCACGCTCTTTGTTTTCTTCTTCCAGAAGTTGTAGGCGGCGATTAAGTTTGATTATCTAAAAATAAATAAAGGTTTTTAATAGTTCATTAGAAGTTGTCAGACTTTCTAGAAGCTTCTGAATAGTCATATAAAATTAGCATCTCAGACAGAAGGATTTTTAAACACTTGATAATTTGACTTTCTGCCTTCAATCGCTAGTGATCAGATCTTGCTGTCCCTAATAAGTAGGAACAGAAAAAGAGTTGGACTTTCCAGATTCCCAGAACAATACAGGATACGTGAGGGCAGTCCAGCAGGGGTACAGAGAGGATTCCTCACTGTATCTTTATGGATACCTTTGCAGCCACACAGAAAACGTGTTTCCCCATTTTATTATTATCAACTAGTGCTTTACATACCTGTCGTCTTAAGGAAGCAGCATCTACAACTGTCATGTCATCTGGTGTTCCCTCAAGCGCAGTATCAAAGCTGGAAAGACCATATCTATCAAATAAGGAAGACAGTAGACACAAAGATTAGAAAGTACCAGATTTTATCAACATTGCAGTAGATGTATTTTTTGCTGATGACACAGAGAAGAATGATAAAACTTTTTTTCCAGCTTTTACAGAATTGTCTATTTAACAGGATCCTAACCGAATAAAGCACAAACACGAGTCAAGTTCTTGGCTGAATCTAGGTGTATCTCTCTCCACGTTTTAATATTTTTGAAGGTTCTCCATGCAGACAGACTTCTTGCTGTCACGTGGTCTCTCAAAAGACTCTTTCTAGCCATTTAACTGATTAATAAAACCTGAAAATTGTCTGAGCTAAAATGCCAACATTGCAAGAAGCCTGGCAACAGATTAGAAATAACCAAATGAAAACTTGGAGAGAACTGGGTGTCTTATGCTGGGTACCTACTTAAATATCCCAAGTGGACACCTAGTGAGATTAATGATCTCAGTCACATTAATCTCAGTATTTTAGGCACAAAACCTTGCAAATAAAGAGTCTGGTACCAAGTCACTGCTTGCTCCACTTCGCATAGTTTGTTCCTGGAGCACCTCTCAATTTTCTTAATGTAGTAATTCAGAAAAAGCATAATTCTAACCCCAGGATTAGTTAATTAAATACAGCACATTTATTATTGGTTGGGGAGGGGCAGAAAGTCTGCATAAGCTATGTGGCTTGATCACCTAAACTGAACAAAATAATGTCACAGCTATCAAATTCTCAACAAAATACACTTAATGCATTAGCATTTAATGACAGTTATTGGTCAACTTCAACTAATGTGAATACAAGTAGAATTCCCGAGGCTTGCAGAAAGCACTTAAGGGCAGATACTACTGTTACACTGCATGTTCTTTTGTAACTTTCAGCAAACATCCTCAGCTCAGGCAAGATTTCCCACCCCCTAACTGACAAATTGTCAAGCTTCCCTGTATCATTAACATTGTTCATTAATATAATTGTTCATTAATATATTGTTTCTAAATAGCAATTGCTATTTCTAAATGAAAGCTGCATTAGTCTGGAGTTAGACAACGAGAACCTTGAGCAACACTTTATAAAAGATAGGAAGTTAATTATAGAATCATAGAATCAATTAGGTTGGAAAAGACCTTTAAGATCAAGACCAACAGTTACCCCGGGACTGCCAAGGCCACCACTAAACCATGCCACTAAAGGCCTCACCTACACAGTTTTTGAATGCTTCCAGGGACGGTGACTCCACCACTGCCCTGGAAAGCCTGTTCCAAATGCCTGACTACCCTCTCTGTGAAGAGATTTAGATTTGTGGTTTTTTGGGTTGAAGGGTAAACAAGGAGAGGGAAAACTTCTCCAGGTGGGATCAGGATAGAAACACCTTTTAAATAAAGGAAAAGTCAAATAACTAATTGTCTGTCAGTAGAGTCATAGCTGTTTTAAAAACACACTATGGGACAAAAAGAAAAAAGTTTTGGCAACTCCTTTTGTTAGAAAAATATTTCCTCATTAAGACTATTATTAATTTCATTCTAAGAAGACTTCAAACATTCACTTAATTTATGCTACTTATACTACTTGTAGTTTTTTCAGTTTGGACAGTATTGGAGCAAAACTGCTGGGGTTTGGTTTTTCATTTCCTCAGTGCTGTGAAGCTCACACTGCTAACTCAGCAAAGTTATTTTAAAGTAAACTAAAGTTAATTATTATGAGCATTCCTACTGTTAAAGAAAGTCTGCAGCTTTGCGCGCACACACACACAAATAAAGCAAGCTTTCCTTACTACTACAGCTCCTCCAAAAGCCAAAGAGATTTCTGAGGAGAATCTTTTTGCAGACATTTTTTAATTTGTAGTAGATGGCAAAAAAAATTAGAAAATTCCACCAGATCCAGGCTGCAGTTGTCCCTCACCATCTCTTGGGAAAAGCAGGGAGGTTCATCATTCCAGTGAGATGGGCACACCTCCCTCCCGGGTCATACAAATTTAATATAAAGTCACTATATATCACTACTGCTCTAGCAACTTCCAAACCATTCCAGGTATTACATTGATAGGGTTAGCAGCAAGAAATCCCCTGAGATAATCTCCTGGACTGTTATAAAAACTTAACTCCTGAGTTAAAGAATCACCTACTTGAATCTAGTGCCTGCTTAAGCATAAAAGTAATCTCCATTTTAATGAAGACACAGAAGCAGTGACAAATGGGAACAACAGATGTGGGACTCTTTTTTTTTTTCCTTCCCTTCATCCTGAACTATGTGTCAATCTTGCATCCACTTTCACTGAAACATCAATCAACCAAGAAAATGGCAGTGAAAAGGCATCCAGCTCCAACTAACAATCACAGGCATATTACCTGAGAACACCTGGAAAAAATAAGGTGACCAATTCATTCATCAAGACCAATTTTTCTAGCAATAATATGAAACTCACTGCTAAATAGCAAATACTGGCAGTACACTGCTGATGTAATTTAAAAGCCTCCCCTGACACACTGAGTCAGAATTCTGCAGCGCATTATATCTAATAGGCAAGTGAAGTCTTTGCAGGTGACTTGGGTGAGTAAGGAATAAAGACCTGAAGAATCTGAAGTTGAGAGGGCAGACAGAAATAAGCGGTGTTTTAAAATGAGGACACTAGACACAAGGGAAGCAGAAGTCTGAATTTTAGAATCTAAATTAGTGGGGACCATGACTAACAAAAAATACTCTTTACCTGGTGTTGTCATGATGAGGGTTAGAGGAGGTGGTAGCAGCTGACCCACCACGTAACACTGGCCTACGGCAGGTTTTGTAGGTAGAAAGCACAGGGCAGAAACAGGAAATGAGAAAAAGAGGTAAGAGGTAAACCACACAGAACAAAGGAACATCAAAATTCTTCCACTCTAGATTGTATGATGTTTAAACAGAATATATCTATTTATTTTGCTGTAAATTACACTCTTATTTCTCTGAAATTTAATCAATACTGAATGTTTAGCTAAGACATGCAGGCAAAGTTTTTGATGATACTGCTTCATTCATGGAAGACAAACTGTTGGAATAGAGGTTTGGGCAAAGGTTATCAGCCTTATAAAATAACCCTGGGAAACTTCAGGTTAAACCTCACCCCAAATCAAAACGCCATGCAACCACAATGAAAAATAACCTTGTATCTACACATACTTATAAAAGCCTTTATAATCATCCTCTCTTCCCTCTAGGAAAATGGGAGATTTGTCTTGTCTTTATTCACCGATGCTAGATGTAATTCAGAAAACCTGGGCTAGTGTTCAGGAAGAGGTGACTACATGCTTCAATAAACTGTATGAATATCCTTGCAAGTGTTGCTCTTTCAATTTATTTTCTTTTTCTTTCCAGGCAGACGGGAAGAAAAGGTAGAGCTTTTTATGCTGCTGAATCTACGTAATATACACTAACTTTGCAGTAAGAAGTTACTGGGTTTACAGAATATCAGCAGTACCTTCATGGACAAAGGTACTGGACAAAGCCAATGCCATGTGTTTTTCAATACCTCTGGTAAGAGGCATTAGTGTGCCACATCTATGCTGTGTAACAAACTGTTCAAGAGCCTGAAATCTTTTTTTCAGTTTCCTTCATTTTCCCAAAGCCAATAAGAGGTACTTGTACCATGCATTTAACCCATGTATACTCCAGGCTATGAAATAAAAGACAAAGAGAATCTAGGTAGGTGAAGATCTTTACAGCAAGTACATGTAGAAGGAAGAGGCTTGGTGCTGAGGTAGCTGGTAGAACATTGTGGCCTGGCCTGAAAATGGGCAAAGAACCATGCAAAAATATCACAACCCCTAGTTTCATTTACAAGGACTGGAATCTAGGAGCCTTAATAAACTCTGCTATCTGATACAATACTTACTGGGACTGGGACCTACTCTAATCAGCACCAAAAATGCATGCCACAATGTTTTTCCATCTTGTACATAAGATAAATCAGTATGATGTGTTTTGCCAAACAGAAACCCCCATTCCCAATATGTACCATAGAAGAATATCTTTACCTAAATGTATGAGGTCTTGCAGAAAGTTATCGAAAATGTATTCCTATTCTTTAATCAGAGAAATAACTCAGCTACCCTCAGGTCATGCCTGATGGATGCTAAAACTAAATACTTTGAGAAAAGAGTAAGAAATTCAGCAAACAGCAGCTATGGAAAAGGTAGCAGAATTTCTCTGCAAACAGAAATCACCTGTAACGGATGGCTATGTGAATGCCAGCTTGTCAGTATCCAGCAGGCACCTCCTACACCATCTGACATAGGACAGTATTTGTGTAATTAGAACAATAAGCCTCAAATGCTCTCTAAATTCTTGGCCTCTGTGGTATTTTGTGGCAAACAGAGTTTTACAACTGTTGTAGAACTAATCAATACTTATTCACACTATCCTTCTCCCCAGGAAAGCCACAGGCTTGGAGGTAGCTGAAGGCTATAACAAGGAACAAAACTAGAGCACACTCTGGAATCTGTGCAAATCAGGAACTTTAAATATAAATACAAGTCTTCAATCCCACTTCCCAACACAGCCAAGCTGTTAAGAAGTTGCCCCTGATTTCTTCCTTTTCTTTGCAGTTACCATTTTATTTCTTTACAGGTGGACCCAAACAGATCACCAGAATATTCTCCTGCCTCTCCCACATTTTTTACTTACTTGGTTTTATATATCAACAACAAAAAAAAAATCATTCTGTAGATCACAGTGGCCTCGTAACTGAGATCAGAGGCAAGTTTTTTTGTAAATACAGAATGCACAAGTATAATACAGTCAAGATATTAAATACATGGCCTTCTTTTTAAAAAGGGAATGAGGGTATATTAAAACTGAATTTTCTAGCTACTACTTTCAATTCCATTCTAAACATTAAGACCTAATCAGAAGCCATAAGTCCAAGGCCATGTATACTCAACACTTCACTATTTCACTGCAAATACATCAGCAGCCTATAATATGAATGGAATGCACAATAATACAACTTAATCACAGTGGGAAAACAGGCAATAACCAAATAAATCTGGTCTGTCTTCCACTGCTTAGAGTGGAGCATGCAGTGGAAATACCACACTAATGATGCAATCATAAACACATGGTCTGGGAGGAAAACAACAAGGTGTGGACAATATAGACACCTGCATCCAACTTCCATCATTTCTGTGCAGGACAGGGGACTCAGACCAGCATATTCTCTTTGTTTAGCAGAGGCTGCAGCTATGTCCACCTATTGCTGTATTTTAAAACCCTTTTGGAAATCTCAGAAAGGCTGTAAGAATGGGCACTAGGGCTTTACAGACATGTTCTGGACATTAACTAGGTAAAAAGCTGAGCTTCTGAAGTACAGGAAAAATTGGTGGACAGAAGAATCGGAGACTGGATGAAACTGCTCTCCTCAGTTGTCTTGGTGCTTTATGCCTTTACTTCAACACAGCAAAGGGCTACTGCTCTTCCCAGGCTCCTACACATTTGCAGACCATTTCATTTTAAGTTTTGAACTGTATTACCACACTCCCAAGTTACGTGTAGCCCTCTCCGATGGTGTTAACTCACATCCTATTTTATTTCTACCATGAAAAATATCATTAACTTGCTCAGGATAAGAAGTGATCTCATAATACCTCAGGATATGATTATGTGCGTGAAGTCTGACATTTAAGAAGGACAGTGGCTTTTTAGAAAGGGCAATCCTGAAGAAAGCCAATATATATCCATATTTTTTTTCTCCTAAATAAAAAGCTATTGATCCAAAAGATGAAGAATAGTTCAGATAAAGTATAGATTTCAACACAACTCTATTCAGATGGGAAATTGCCTTTCCTCCTGCATTTAAGATATCCCTAAAATTCCCTTACATCCATTTTTTGGTGTGTTTGTTTTTTGCTTGTTTGGCTTGGGTTTCATTTGTGGTTTTGTTTTTTGGGATTTATTTTTTTCCTTTGTTTTGGTTTTGTTGCCTGGAGCATTAAAGACCAATCTTTAAGAGACTGACACTAGGTACAGGGCCCTCTAGTCAGTCGACAGAAACTGAAAAAAAAAAATGGTTAGAACTGGAAAACAAAACTGACCTATTGCCCTTGTCCAAGCTGAAGGAAATGCAAGAGTAAACAGACAGTGTAAACAGTGATCATTAAATTGTTGCCCATTTAAACAGCCTATTATACAAGCAGTGCCAGCTAAGCTAAGCATAATTCATTATTTGCAGCAGTACAATCAGCACCTACCATTAGCAGTTTTAGTAGATTGGAAAATATTTTGTAAAAAACAAAACAAACAAACAAAAAAAAGCAAGCCATGAAACAGGTTAAAAATATTTCCAGTGAGTAACACAGACCTTGTTAATTTCAAAAGATCTCTTCTGATATTAAGCATAAAATGTTTGAAATAGATAAGGTTTTGAGATAGAAAGCACATTACACAGAGCAAAAGAACAGAGTGCAGGTTTGGAGCAATTTAAAACGAACACTATTTTGCAACCATGCAAGTGGATCATCCAAATTTCACATTCCTAAGCCAGCTGTAGAATAGCAGGGGGTATCTAAACACCCAATCACAAAGAATACACTTTCACCTTATTGAAAACTTCATTATTTTGACACGTATTTGTTCATAGGTGACTAGAAATAGGTTTCCTGGTTCTTCTAGGAAGGTTAGTAAGAACATCTCAAAAATTAACCCAAACCAGGAAGAGCAATGCTGGTTTTGAATGATTCAGAACCCTAGAAATTTTCTGATAACTGAAGTAAGTTGAAAGTGTATGCATGCATATGTGTATGTTTTCCAGAATCCAAGAAAACATGGGGAAGATCATGCCTAATGGAAGCCAGGAATAAAACCTGTTAGCTTCAGCTGCAGACTGGGGGAAGGGTTAGAATTTCAGTCTCTATGTTAACAAGAACTCTTAGCACAGTATCTATCCATAAGTGCTATTCACAGACAGTAGAATTCCTCATATCTGGGACCTTTAATTTTGTTAAAAAAAAAAAAAACAAACTTGTAATTCCATCTTTTTAATACTCACAAAGAAAAAAAGTATTACTGCTGTTCGACTGCTGACAAGCATCAAAGTTTTTTAAGTCCCAGTTTAAGAGCATAAAGGCCAGTAACACTGGAGTTCTATACAAAATGTTAATGCAGGCATTTATAAGCTGTCAGGTCAGCAAACATGGTGAGCTACAGGAGGTGCTCGTTTGGAAAGTAACTGCAAACACACAGACATTCACAATAAGATTGGCTTGACAGTCACATTTTATTAGCAAAACAACTAGAAAGCAAATCATTTAACTTCACACTACTAGCTATGAGGAGTGCTGCTGGGATATTAGCAACCAGAGGCAGGAGGCAAATTTCAAAAGAACTTCCTAGCACAGGCCACACTGATGGGCTGCAGGAGGAATGAGCTGTTCCTCACACTGTCCTTGCCAATTATCTCCTCTAATTCTATGTCTTGGCAAGCTGTAGAGGTCTCAGCTAGCCCTACATTAGAGACTAACTGTGTGCAATTTTTACCTGACCCTCTCTGCTAGCACAGTATTGAAATGAAAATTGCTTTTAGTAAAATAATTTTGCCCCTGTTAGTCTTTATAGATGTTTCTGTATTGTTAAACATACTATTCTTGTAACACTTCAAAGTGGCAAAACTCCACTGAAGAGAACAGAAATACTGCACAACGATTGCCTTGAGTCTTGTTTTGGCTCATTACCTCACATTAGCTTACCCATAAAACCACAGGCAGCATTAATCAAAAGAGCAAACAGCTTCTCAGTATACATTGTCTTTCTTGCTCTCAGTGTACAGCAAAGTGGCCACTGTCAGTTGTACATCGACCAGATATAACTATTCCTGATATGAACTGAAACAGCCTAAAGCCTTCACACATTATCAAGAGCAGAGTCTACAATGCCTTGCATAATATTCTACCCTGTTTCTGCATATTAGTTTTAAAGCTTTATGACAACATCAACCCAATCTTACTGATTTGCACCATTGCTCACCAACAGAAAAACAGGAGACAAGGCTAGCTTGCAGGGTTAGGGTGAAGTATTAATTGCAGAAAATACTGACAATCTGGGAACAGCAAAATTGCTTGCAGTCACAGACTAACACTTCCTATTTTGATTCTTATTTGGAAGAAAACCAAAACAATGCTGTATTTGACTGAAATAGAAGCATTTTGAAATGTGAATTTTGGACAATTAAGTTGCTATGGATAGTGGAAGCAAAGGAAAGCAAAACCAAATAATTTCATCTCATTATTTTGTCAACAGAAACCAAACTCCACTAAAAAAGAGAAAAGAAAAAACAAAAAGCAGCAAAAGCTGGCAGAATCAGTGACAACCAATCACCTGCGGTTTTCATCCAGCACATCCAAGACCTGCTGGTAAGCCCTACGAGTGGAAGACTGGATAAACGACAAAATGCCACGAGCAGAGTAAAGATTAGTTCCATCTTCAGGTAACATACTGGGAGGACAGATACGAGCCTGTTGCAGTGATGGTGTCACACTGTTCATACGAGGATAGTAAATGGAAAGAGAAATACTATAGTCAGATTTTAAATTAAAAAAAGCTTTTCAGACAGACCCCATTCCAAAATGCTTATTGCTTGCCTTTGGTTTACCCACCGCAATACGGCAACGCTCCCAGACTCTAGCAGCGTTGGGATCATGAGCTACATTCATATATATTCTTCAAACACAAGTAGTATTCCAAGGACACAGTTTTGCTTTGTTACACAAGTTAGCTTTAGAAAGTCCTTGTTCAACTAAATCTGTACCTGTTGAAGTCAGTATTCAAGTCCTTACTGATACCAGACAGAAAAGTGTTTTACAAGCACTGGCATTTAAAAAATAAATCTTACCCATCATCTCTTTTCAAAACACAAGCCTTTTTCAAATAAGGAGAATCTCACACAGCCTCTCCAACAAAATTTTTCTTCAAGAGGCGACTAGAGATTAAGACTGTATTTTGTTTTGCGCTTCGATTTGCAATGAACAAAGTTTAAAGGCAACTGCATGAAATTCCAAAGCAAGCACAGAATTCATATCTCCGAGACAACAAATGACATGATCTGGCTTTCTGACTAGGATGCAAAAGTAATAGTTAAAATACACAGGATTGAAATTCAAACATGACCACTTGGATTGTACAAACCTCATCGCTATCAGATAGAAATTAGTTCTGATAAACTGCTTTTGATTTGCTCATGCTTCTTTACATTCAACCTGAATTTACCCACATTTTCCTTCACACATCAAGACAAATTTCTAATATATTTTATTCCAAGAATAAAAATCCATAATTCAACACATTTCCTTGCTACCTGTGATTTGCTCCAGCAGTTTTTGGATTTAGAATGCCAATCTTCCTGCTTTTGACATTTTAAAGAAATTAAGCAAAGCATTAGTGGCCACATGCTTGAAAGCTGGTTTGATATTTGGATATTTTCTGGATGGGTCATGACTCTATGGATACTCTTATTTTGAAGAGAGGTGCTCTACAACTGTCTGGCACCAAGATCATAAAACAGAGTAAGAAATAAAATACAATTGAAAAAAGGCAGATTCAAAGCATGTTATGTCACCTACAGAAGAGTTCAGCCATCCCGTGCTTCAGGAGATACACAAAGACAGCAGTGGCTGGTGCTTGACTTACAATGGTCAATACTTATTACCTAAGCTGCAAATATCTTCTCATGCTGCTGTAGAGTACATTTGGACAACAGAAAGTAAAAAGAAGGAGACATCAATCAACACCTGTGTCTTCTTTACAACTTTCATCACTCTCCAGGACTTGTAGAATCCATCTTTCTTCTGTATTTATGATGACTTCTAGTGCAGTCAATGGCAGTGGTCACACCCACATATTATACTTTTGAAATGCATTGGAAATGCCAATATTCACTAGAAAAATACCAAGAAGCAGTGGCAAGTACAGAAATATTGCCACTAAAGTGAGTTTGTGAAAATTTCTACTCCTTTGTGGATTTGCTGGCTTGAGGCAGATGAGGATAGAGTTGCAGGCTTGAACTCACAGCATGCTTTACATTAAAAGTCATTTTTCCTATTCGTCACTTCAAAGATATACAGAATAGGTGGAAAGACAGCTTAAGAAAAAAAGCTTAACAAACAGTATTTAGACATACTGCAAATTAGAAGATGTTGTGGAATTACTGTTGTCCTGAATGGCATTGCTGTAAATACCACAGTAATGTTATTTGCATACAAAGTTTTCTCTAGCTACTGAAAAAATCCCTCCAAACTATTTAACTAAAACTGCACAAAATTCTGTAGAAGATAAAGTTACATGTTGGATTCAATGCTCTTACAGGTCCTTTCCAACCTAGATGATTCTATGTGCTGATTAAATAGAAATTGCGTATAAGGAACATCCAAGGTAGGCTTCAGAACTGGATAATTCTTAACACCATGGTCTAGTCCCTGCACTACTATATGCTTATTGTTTATGGGTAGCTTGTAAGAAAAGGCAGTTTCAAGAGTTTACTTAATTTTAAGATATTATTTAATTCTTACTTAAGAGAACATTTAGTTTGTTAAATGATTTAATTATTTAAAAGATTTAAGCTATTTGTTCCTGGATATGAGCTAAACTGTACAGCTACCTGAGATCACTCATATTTTCTTCATAAAGGCTACTGCCAATTTTTACATCCTTCTAAATGTGCATAGTTTGAGAGAGGCCTCTCTCTTCCTTTCTGTTTGAAAGAAAAGATAATTCTATGAAGGTCTCAAATGTCAGGATTAAGGAATATAGGGGAAAAAAAATCTAATACAAGGAAAATTCTCTAACATTTAGTACGACTGCTTATCATAAGACCTTGTGGCTATCCCTCTCCTCTCTTCTGTTTCTAGCTAAATAGTCGTACTCCTAGGTATATTTTTATTTCCAACTTCTGAAAAAGAATTCTTACATATAGCTCCAGACACTTATTTTAACACTCTCTGGTTACAAACACCAGTCAACTCCAGAGTTTGGAACCAAAACATGGAATTGCAGAAATTACTATGGAAGAGCACAGTAACATTCTACTACATAGTTTTTAGCTTAATAATCTCCCCTAAACCTTCTCAAAGCGTGTGTGATATAAACAGAGTTTAATTTAGCTATTTCTCAGACTTACAGTTCTGGACATATTAAATGAGAGGTAAACAGATTAAACTAACTAAGGTTACTTTAAATTCAACCACACGGACTGTATTCTTGTTAAAGAGGGGCACACCATCACCTCTTTCCCCTCAGCTTGCATGAAGAACAGAATTTCTCAAACTGTGAAATTGAACACTCTGGAGATGTTTTCCTGAGGGAAAGGCTGGAGCAGAAAAACCGTTCAATGCTATCCCCTTTTCCATGCACTCTTGGTGGTTTATTGATTTCCAATGTGCAAGTGGAATCCTTGCTTTCACCACTGGCTGACAATGGCCACCAAAAAACTGATTCTCCAGCTATTCAAAACCAGCCAAAGAATCAAACAAACTTAAAGAAAAATGAAATTTCAAAATAGCTTTAAAATCAGTTCTTAGTTAAAGCTGCCCCACTGCCCCTTTCACTTGCTGTCAGGTATTTTTCCCTGTGTTCTTTACACAGGAAATCTATTTGGCCAAGTTTGAGAAACCCTGAAGCAAAATTAGAAACCACACATACAGTGTAGCAAAGGCCTATTCTAAACATTCTAAACTACAGATACTTAGTCAGAAGATTAGTATTGCACAGAGCAACATAATTCAACACATTCTTGATTTTTATATACTTAGTAACATTTAGGCTTACGTGCAATCCGTAGTCAAAAGAGGTGACTGGAACCGTGGCATTTTATTTCCTGAGATAGTATCTGATCTGTGCCACCTTGAATAATAATTGTAATCTCTTAATTAAGCATCCTTATAAATAAAGGAATTGTATTTTAGAGAGCTGTCATTACTGCTACACAGCTAGATAGTTACTGTAAAGCAGGTGCCCACTTGTTAGTCTCAGGTTTTTAAAAGCATTTGAGAATTACTGTCTTTGGTGAAACTCAACCTCCAAAAAATTCCCAGATCTGTCTCTGGATGCAACTGGATGACAAGGAGAGAAAGACAACAGAAAAGAAACAACTGTACCATGTAAAGAACACTCTGACAGGGAGCCCAGCAGTCAACTTTTTCACTTCAATCTGACAAATTATTCCAGAACATTTCATCCTGTCACTTTGTAGGTCATGCACTGGAATGTGCACGACAGATCTGAACATTCTGTCCAAGGAGGACAACAGTGTCCTTGATTACAACTTGAGTCTTATAGCCCCATTTAGAAAGTAAAGTTTTTAAAACGCAATGCCTCCATGTACCTTTTCAATGGAGTCCTCATCATGGCATCCAAGTAGACTATCATGTTTATCAAGGAAGTTGAATCAAGGAGGTATGAGAGATACAAGCATTAAAAAAACCCCACAACAAGGCCACAATAAACCAAATGGTTTGGCGTTTGCTATTTTTTTCATAGAAATTAAATATTTCAACTAAAACATGGACTCTTTCCCATTTGAAGATGTGAATCAGACACCAACAAGCACAGGAATAAGAAGCTGATCTTTGTCAAAGACATTATATGAACTTATAAGTCAAGCCAGTTTTGATGAAGCAGCAATGTATCATGACAGTAATTAGAACAAAGATTATTTCTTTTAGCCAACAATTGGAAGTAACTTTACAAGCAGATGGTTTCTTGTGGTTTTATACTGCTGGAAAATATAGTACTTCTAGATGACAAAGAAATTTCAAGGTGAACTAAGTAACAGGTGTACAATTACATTTCCTGTGGTGTAAAGAATGCATTTGTAGTAGAATTTACCTACTTAAATGGTCTAATTTGTCAACAAGAAAGCTAAACTTAGAAGACATGCACCACATTTACTGTGAATCTCTATTAGAGATAGTAGTCCATGAACTAGGTGATACCTAGTACTATCTAAGGTGGCATAACTTACATCAAGCAGGTAGGTTTTCTTGTCACGCCTATTTTGAGCCATACAATAACACTTCTGCATGGGCAGCTTCTCTAAGTAGCTACCACAGTGAAAGCACAATGCCTCCTTACTAATTTTGTTTGTAGAATCACTACTTCTGGTTTTATTTACATGAAACTTGCAGGTTGTGGGTTTTTCTTTTTTGCAGCAATAAAAAAAATTTTAAATAAAACAGCATATGTCCTATGGCCCAAATTGTGAGGAAACAAGAGCCAAGAGATATCTTTTTCATCAAGTACAAAAGGCAGCATTTGTGTGAGCCATATAAATTGCACCATGAACACTGTGGTTTTTGTAATCTGAATTCACAGAATATTCTCCTGAGAGTTAGCCAGGTACATAGTCACATTTTTCACTTGGAGACTGACAAAACCTGGGTGAGGGAGAAATGCCAGACTCGGCATCACTGACAGTGCCACAGCATGTTCAAAGTAATTTCTTTTTTTGGATCATACTGGCTCAGAAGGTCAGAAGCAGCAACGATGACAGAAAAAGAAGCAATTTCTAGGAACCTCAACAATTTCCAAGCAGATGGTCTACACATTAGGCACAGCATATCTTCTGTTATAAGAAAACAAGTACTTGGGAAGCCAAGAGATAAACGAAGTTCTGCTAAAATACATTATCTGCAGGTCAGCAAGAGTGGATGCTGCATTGAAGATTGTTAGCTTCTTCCACATGGGCAGAAGAGAGTGCAGATACAGCAGGCTCAATATTAACTAGTTGCTATTTTTCATACAAAGAGAAGAGAACCTGGATCAATCTAAAACTTGTATCATTTTCTTAAAAGACACTGATAATGGAAACTGCTTGGCATTGGAAGTTTGACATTATTTGACAGACCATGCAGGCACTAGCATGGACACCAAGAGAAGAAAACTAATCTCCAGATATGTCATAATTTCCTGGCTTTTGTAAATGATAAACTGAGTCACAGATCACATCCTTTTTAAATTTAAAGGATTCTGAGTGCATATTGTATTGCTAAGCCTCTGAGGGACTGCTAGTAGGTTCATAAACTGGGACAGCAAATAATATTCAGACCATTTAAAAACAGTAACTCTATATATAGCTACTGAGCAACAGCAAAGCAGACAGGTAAGTTTTACAGAATTAGAATTTTCAGATTCAAGAAGTCCAAACATATGTGAGAAATCTGACAGCAACTGGATATATCCAGCCAGAGCTGATCTTGACAGTTTCTCAGATGTCTGACTGGGCAGACACAGCCCATGACTTACAGAATACTAAACTAACCTGGGAAGTAAGGATAATGGAATTTAAAAAAAAAAAATCCAAGAATTCATATACCATCTGTTTTTCCTTTAAATGTAATACATGAAAGAGTTGCAAAGCAGAGCTGGTAATATGGAAGGGGTAACCTTTTTCACAAGGAGCTTCCATCACATGAAGGCTATCCATTTCAGCAGGCATCACGTGCAAACTATCAGATAGGCAAGTTAAGGCCACTCCTACAGTGAAATTCTAGTATGTCCGATCCAATGGGACATAACTGGATGAACACAGGATACCACAGGGAACTTGGGCACTTAGTAGGCTGATAGAACATTTGGAGACAGAGTTGACCAGGAGCTTAAGGATATGAATCTAGTTTTGCCAGGTCAGCAAATAGATATGACTCAGCAGACTTGAGTACCTAGACATGTGCAATCTGTAAGCTTTTATGAAACAAAAGTCTGATTAAGAAAGAAGATATGCAAAAATATTCCCATGAATATCTGGAGGAAGAGACGGAAAATTATAACATGTCTGGAACATGCATCAGAGTACATTTATCAGTTTTAGACTAACAAGTAGACAAAAATGAAGTACATATAGTACCTCCTGGTGCTCCTGCTGTAAACAGAAAACACATTTCTGGGGCATAATTCTATTTTAGACTAAAATAGGTAGACCCTAAGTAGGCCATGCACTTATTTCCCTCTAGTTACTGAAAATGAAGTTTACGGCAATTTAAAAATAGTGTCATACAGTCTACATTGGGACAGATGAATCCCATCTTTTAGATTCTAGATTTAAGATACTTCCAACAAGGGAAAGTATTATTTATGGTAGCTATATTAAAATTCATATATAAAAGATTCCTAAGCACTACATTGCAAAATCAGTTATTGCCAGATGGAAAGATGCTATCTCTCAGAATAAACGGTGAATAATCAACGATTATCATATCTAATAAAAAAAATGTAATATAGATCTTCATTACTTCACAAAGCACCATAAGAATTTCTACCTCAGATGGTAACGTTAGATGAAGTTTCCAAATCTAAATGCCACTTGACATTTTGGTCTTAAAAAATTAAGATATATACTCACAGATTCTAATACATTAAGTACAGAGAATAAGTAGTTTTTATTTGGTTTCAAATATTTATGAATACATACACATATTCCTTCTTCTATGAAGGAAAACTGTTATAATATGAACAAGGAGAGAACGAGGAACATGTTGATGCACAAAGAACTCAAATTCCTGAATATCTGGGGGAAAGGACAGGGCATTATACCAGCTCAGAAACTGAAGTGACAATTCACAGTAACTGGTGAAACCAGCTGTGAGCCCACAAACACTGCAAGAAAATATTTCATAAATGAGTCATCTCCCTAAACAAAAAGCATAAAAATTAAGAAAAATGCTGGCCTTCTGATCTTTAAAATTATGCACTTGCCACAACATACAAAATATTAGTTGGAAAACCCCCGAAATAACAAGGAGATAAGGAACAACGAAGATATGCAATAAAGCTGTAGTTGTGCCCCTGCACCCTGCTGCTTTACTCACATGGAATCATTTCGGGCCAGCTGGCCATTCTGTCGAGTGGCGTTTTCGCTCATGGAACGTTCTCTCTTCAGTCTTCCCACTGCACGGATCTGCGTAGAAAGAGAGAAAGGAGAAGATAAAAGACAGGGAATTCCAGGAGGCACTTAATAACTTGCATTGGAGATTTGCAAGTTAGATCTGCCTGCCGATACAAAGGCATGTTTTCGTGTTTCACAGTGATTAGGAGGAAGACAATTGGTGACAGGATCTGATGCTGGTAACACGTAAAACCAAGATATAAACTTGTTGCACTCCTGTTATCTATCCATGTGATCTACTTCCTATCACCAGAGAGAAATTTAGTTCTGCTGTATGAGTCTAAAGAATATGTAGTTTCCTAAATACTTTTCAGTTTTAAACATGTCAGTTACCATCATCCACCTAGATGCTAATGTTATACCATTCTCTGAAGTCGTTTTTCAGTTTTGTTAAAACTCACTAACTCTATGTGGTGTCATCTGGTCATGAATCCAAAGGCTAACTATATGTGTTAAAAGAATCTTGTTTTCTGATAACCCGCAAGCAGAAAAAAACCTGCAGCTTTCTCTTTAATCAAAAGGATTTTTTTTTTTTTAAAAATATTTTAAGTAGTTCTAATTATGAACTTGAAAGTACCCTGGAAGTACTCTGTAAGCTTACTGAGCATGGCAACCCCTAGCCATCTGCCAGTTAAATATGGAACTTCAAAGTTCAGAACTACTACAATGCTAATAAAAATATATTTCACATTTTCCTAACTTATGTTAGCAGAAAGTAGATCTGCACCACAGTAAAGAAATCACTGGTTATTTCGCTTTCTTTAGTAGAATGCTTCTCAAGTAAAGAAAAAACCAAAATAAGTACTAGCCTCTTCATTCTGAGGTGTCTGCTGTAGAGGTTTTTCTAGGTCCAAAAAATCTAGTGGTCGATCACTAAGCGAAATAACACGGGGAGGAGTTTTCAATGCCAGTGGTTTGAATGGAGTAGACTGAAGAAGGTCAAGATCTGGTGGTCTGGAAAATGGAATGTCTTCACTATTACCTGCAAGAACATTAGTTGTCAACAGAAAGCAAGCTGTTCTGAGTCATGAGGGCTAATGTTCAAAAAGGTATCACATCAGTTACTTCCCCTGACTATGCTAAATAATTAAGCATAGCTTTAACACAGCTTGCATGTTAAATACTATGGTTAAGGTCTCATAAAGACCATATTAATTAGCACTTATCTGAGCAGTTTCTCTGAGAACACTAGTTCTGAATAATCCAGAGCAACATCAATTGTTATCGCAAGTGAGGGCACTTTTGATCTCAAGACATACTCCTATTAATAGCATATTTTGTTAGAAACAAGGTGACTGGGGATGTGAAGATGTCACTCTTTCAACGCACAAAATACATGCATGTCACACATTTTGCAAATTATAAACAGTTCCAGATCTGTCACTGTAAATCTCATGACCATAAATCCAAAAGAAGTATTAATAGATTCCACCAAATAATAGACAGGTCCTTAACATAATTAGCATTCTCATTATAATCAAACACAATTTGTATGTTTAACATGTACATCCCCAGAACTTCTCATAGTTACTTTAGCTTTTAATAAATTAAAAAAAATCAGGTGTAAATAAATAAACTTTTTTTCTGCAGTAAGATAAAAAGTTAGCAATTAAACTTCCTGTTCATATTTTGTAAACTGTCTCCACTACAAGCTATACCAAAACTATCCATGTAACATTTTCAGAGTTTAAGAAACTTCCCAAGTCAAAGCTGATGAGCAATAGATGTTTGAAAACCACAAGGTTTTTATTTAAAAAATATAACTGTAAATATTTTTGTCCATCCAGAAATTTAGGAAACTAATTTAAATTTTCACCTATTGTTCTTTTATTGAGATGGAGACGTACCTGCCACTACAATCCGCTCTGGAACCTGCATAGTTACACTGGCATTCGGAAATCCTTCCTGGTCACCCTTCTCATGGTCAGCATTTTGAGGAGCTACTTTTAGCTTTTCTGGGACTCTCATGCGCTGACTGATTCCTTCGGTGTATTCCATTTCATACTGAAGGCGATTAATTTCTGCCATCTCGGCAGCTGGAGATGGGAATGCAGCCCCACTCATTCTGGCAAAAGAAAACCAAAAGCTGCAATAGCAATACAGGAAACCAGCAGAAAGTACGCAAAGGAAACTCTTCATTCCGATTACGGGGCAAGGGGTAGATGATCCTAAATAAACAGGCTTATTTTGAGAAACAAGTTATATCATAAATTTCATAGGAAGTGTGGTCAGGAGTTGAGAGGTGAGGGCAATGACAGAAGAACAAAGTGATGCTGTAGGCAATGCTCAAAGCTGTACTGAGAGTCCTCAAATTGAGCTGTGACAAAAAACCCCATAGAAATCCTGCACAGAACTCCTGCACTGGCTGGCAGAAAAAGAAACACAAACCAACAAACCAGAAAGAACTGGTAGGATCAGTATTTACACAGATTCAGTGTACTGGGATTTGAGAAAATGAAGTCCTACAAAACTGCAAGCTGAAATAGGGGAACAAAAGAAAAGGCCTGGCTTGGGCTTCAGCTCTCTGCTCGATGCCAGTCACCCAGATCTCCATCTTACAAGGATAAAGTTCCTTATCAACAGCCTGTCACATCGGCTTGTAAATCTAGCATATTCGTAACCCATTCGCAATCAGAGGCAACCTTGTAAACTGCTCACTTCTGAATTTTTCCGCAAATGGATATCTTACTTTTGCAGAGCAGATACAAGATGGGCAGAGAAAGAACAAGACTTTATTTAAACTTAGAAAGGTTTGCCAATACTTCATATATACATTTTCCTAGAAAAATAAAAGCATTTCACATGAAGCAGCAGGGGAATTTCCTAGAAACTGGGCTGTGAGAAACCATAATATGGTAATTGCTGGGAGCTGTATCAAAGACGAAGATAACTGGGTTTTTTGAAGTTGGTTTTAAGGTTGAGAGAAGCTGCACTTGCTGGTGGGCTGCAGCTGCACTTGGAGGTGGGCTGGAAAGAGGCTGCTGATAGAAGCCGTGGGCTGGAAAGAGGCTGCTGATAGAAGCCGTGGGCTGGAAAGGGAACTCAGGTAGCTGGGAGTAGTTCATCTGAGCAGTGGCCTAGCTGATGGCTCAGACTTATGGTTACGGCCTCAGTTCAGAGAGGGACATCCTGGAGCTGTGAGCAGGGCTAGAAAAAGGCTCCCAGAAGAAACTATGAGCTGCAAGGAATACATGGTTGCAAGAATCTTTTCATCCAGGCAATAACTGAGGGGCCTTGTCAACAGCTCAGACTAAGATAACAGTTATTTTTAGGGTTAGGATTGAGAGAAATATATATTTCTATTCATATATTTACACACATAATATGTGACTATACTTCACTCTAGCAAGAAATCTTCTAGTGTTAAATGAAGTAATCTATCTTGGCAAAAAGGCAGGTTTTGCCATGATAATTGCAACTACATTCTTTTACTAGTTCTGGCAGCAAGGCCACACCTGCTGCTGCGTATGTGCTTTTATATGCTGAGCATGCAAAACTTAGCAAACAAAATGCCTCAGTGCAGACCATTATCTGGCAGGTGTGACAGACCAAAGCTGTTCCCCACAGAAGCAATACTTTCCATGTTCATCAGTAAAACCTCAAATTAATAACAACCTCCAGACAACAGAAAGAAGCACACAGAAGGATCTGGATTGTGTAACACTATATTAAATGCACATATTTAGTATATTCAAGACGTGATTCATTTGCCAATCCATCCTGGGATCCTCAGTGTTATTTTCAGGACTTCCTACCACTAGAGATCAAATGAAAGAATCTCACTCATCTCAAAGTCTCATTGTAATACATAGGAGAATGAGGGGTCAGTCAGAAGGCAAGAAAGTCACTGTTCTATGTAAACTTTAAAAAAAAAATAAATATTTAGAAAGGAAATACCTGAAGTGATGCAGATTTAATCCACCTGTATTAACTTTTACTGTTTGTATGTACCTAGTGAAAGAAACTGGAAAAACCCATTTAATTAAACACTTTACAGGAGTTTAAGAGGTGCTTAAGCAGCTCTGTCACTTCAAAATTCTTAATATTTTACTTTGGGGGGTTTCTGTTTCTGCCTTTTAGTATTGCAAACTCTTGCAAGACACTGGCTATATCAGCCAGTGACATGAACAAAGTACACAGTCTTCTGACATTTCCACATTCCAAAAGGTGCTTTTAGTTTCAAAACATAGTCTGTGATCAGCAAATCACTCCCAGTTCCACAGGAATAAAAATCATAATGTCAATAAAGAGACTGCATTTTAAGAACTTAAGAGTACTCAAATATCCACTGGAGGCAGCTTAAAGAATAGTTACTGCTCACAAGAGTTGACAAAAGGTGTTTCACTGCTTGTTCACTTTCTCATTTGGACATACCTATATGGGTCTAACTTTTGCAATCAAGTACCACTACACTGCAGCAGTGTTTACACCAGTTTTCCTAAAGCCTGGCATTGCTTTGTACGTAAGTGACAACTGCTTTCCAGCTGTAAGGCAAAACACGCACAAAAAGAGGACAGCATCAGAACTGTTGCTTTACAAACTATTTATAAACTAAATAGCACAGTGTGGGTTTAGCTGTACTTGCCAAGGACCTATAGATACAATGCCTCCATGTCTTCCTACTCTTGCCTACTTCTCATCTACTTTGCATATTTGTATTGCAGGATTGTATTTGCTTTCAAAGTGATTTCAATTTTTACTCATTTTACAAAGGAACAGCAAAACAGGAAACAGAGAGATTTCAGCAACAGAAAACTTAAAATATTTAAATAGAGCTTGCAAAGAAAACCCTGAGCTATTTAAAGATAACAGAAATCAAACTTACATTTTCTGTAATGTTCCTGTTACACAAAGCATTTTATAGAATTCATGAATAATAAATTGGGGAGAAGGAGGGTTTTAAAATTGATATTTACAGAACTAAGTAGCTCTAAAGAAGCATGAAGATAAAAAAGAAGTCTAAGAATGATGAGAAAATAAAAATACTATTACAATCACAGGATAAATAAAGGACAGAGAGCAGCTGAAGCACAAATCACCATCAGAGGCAGAGGATAAAGGAAGAGAGAGCAAGAGGAGTTACACAGGGTGGATTATATGTGTTCAGAATGACAGAAGGGTACCTCCCTCTGCTAAAAAAGAACATCAGCAGAAGAGATAGGGATGAAGGAACGCATATGAACCTGAAGGATGACCGTTCATCAGCATTCTGGCAATAATCAGACATTGGCCATATCTGTGCTGCAACTGGGAATGTTATGCACATTGTGGATGACCAAGTTAATCAGAGACATGCAAAGCCAAGTACTTGTAATAGGCCAGCTGTGACAGCACTGAGCTCAGAGCAGGCTTTACAACCTACACCTAATTGTAACTTCTCCAGCTACCATGCTGCTTGTTCCTGAGGCAGATACTTAACAGCTAGTCTGTTCAAGCACACATAAGCTACAAAGTGCTTCTGTGGCAACTGTCTAAGATATCCTTTGACAAGTAAAACGGAAGAGGATGACACGCACTACAGGACCCAAAGGACCCTATTATGGGACCCTAAAATAGTCAGAACATATATCACAGAAGCATATGATTGGAGGCTGTAAAATAAACAGAACAATTTGAGGGAAGGGAGAGCTGAGTATAGGCTAAATGCTGAAAGTTGTTCTGCACAGTTCAGTTGCATGTGTTGAACCCTGGAAATTCATCACCCCCTCTCCTTAACACAAGGATGATGTGAACCAAAACATGTATCTATCACACATGAACAAGGCACCAGAATCCCAAGAATATTATAAAGGCTGCATTCTTTCAAGTTCGTTTTACTACAGCTGGAGGTTTTAACACAAAACATCTTTTATTTTTCTCTTAACATTAAAAATACCAGAAACGTTAGGAGGAAAGCCATGTACCAGTCTGACAACCATTTCTCTGAAACAACCACTTATTTACTGCGTTGCGACACCAGTAAGAGCATTCAGCACAGACTGGCTGGCCCCGTTATCTAAACGTTTCCAGTAACAAGCTGGGAGCACAAGGCTGCGAGCGCCGGGAGCACTGGGCATGCGGCACCGGGCACCGAGAGGGATGAGGCGGCCACCAACGGGGCGACAGGCGGAAGCGCTCAGGGAGCCGAAGAGTGCCCCGGGATGGGGTGAAGGGGCTAGGGGGGTGAGTTGGCAGCAGCGAGGCAAGGGGCGAAGAGCGGAACTGGGGCATGAGCAGGAGGGGACCTGCGCCCCAGAGGCACGGCTGAGATGGGACACGTCACAAGGGGACGACATGGGTCAAGGAGTGCAGATCGTTCTGAGAGATCAGAGAAAGGGCTGGCTCGCCCGCAGCAGCCCCGCGGCCAGGCCAAGGCCCCCCGGGATAATTTGGAGACGCTGCCGCCAGGCCCCGGCAGCACGTACTCACCCAGAGCGGCGGGAAGTCGGCTGGCGAGCCCAGCCCTGCCCTAGCCTGCTCTGCCGGACCGTTCCTGCCGCGCTCCAGACTTGCGGGCGGATGAGGAGGGGTGGTCGTTAAGTGGCACGACACGCCCTCACCCCGCCGCACAGGTAAGACACAAACCCCGGCCTGCTTGTCCACATCGGGCTTCCGTAAGGACTGCTGGGCCGGAGGCCTCGAGTCATGTGACCGACAGAGGGCGGAAGCCACTCACTGCCGCCTCGCGTGCGCGGGAGCCGGAGGGCATCCATTTTTAGTGAGGGAAGGCGGGAGCCGCGCAGGCGCTCTGGGGCGCGTTCCCAGGCCGCAGCGCAAGGTCACAGCGGCGGAGTGCGATCTGCGGCCGCTGGTGCGCGGTGTTTCGCGGCACAGGTCTGTGCCCGGAGAGACTCTGTTTAGCAAACTTGTCCCCGAAGCTTCTTGTCGCCATCTCCCTGTCTGCAACGCTTGCGCAGCGCGGTGCCACCCTGAAGCGGGGGGACCTTGTGCGTCTGTAGCTCCTCGGTTGGGCATGGCTGTAACTAGTGATGCCCAGGGGGAAGGAACTTAGGGCAGTGCTCGCTTCAGAGCAGTGCCATCGCATGTGCTGCTCTTGTGCGTAACAGCTCGCTCCTGCCAAAGCCGGTCGTTGAAACCCAGCCGTCTCCGGAGTGTGGACCGTCAAGAAGCAGAGCTGCTCAGTGTGTCTGTGCTGTGGTGGATTAACATAGTATGTAATATGCAACATAACGTCTAATTATGTGTTAAGTGGGTGGAAAATCTAGATTGGTGTGTGATGATCCTGGCCCTGTCTCTGCAAGGGCAAAAGGCCAGTTGCTTTAGGGAACATTTTCCAAGAGCGAGGTAGTTGCCTAGCTACCGCTCAGAGGCAACTGCACACTTCCCAAGCGCTAGTTCAGCTGCGCACCAGGCGGGCTGGTAACCTTCACGGCAGCTGTCCTGTGCAACCGTGGCTTTCTTACATCAATCACCATGCCACTAGCATGGCTTAAAATGTGTCAGCAAATTGTGGCTGGTGGAGCCATCCATTTCCTGCCCCACTTAATTCCAACCAGCCAGGTGCATCTCCTAATGTCAGCAAAACACTTTCTCAAGGGCCCCAGGTGACCCTTAATGAAACTGGCATAGCAGCATCGGCTGCCTACGAGCAGCTGTTCTCCTGAGGTGCAGGTTTTATCAATTTCCCATTCCTTGAAGAAAAATAAAGCTCTAGATTAGCAGATAATATTTTTAAAGAAAGTAGCCTCTGAGCTTTCCCTCTGTTCTCTTTCATGGTCACAGTAATGTTCTGGAGGTCAAAATCAGCAGCCAAAAGTACTGAAGTATGTATCCATCCAAGGCTCACAACTTGCTAATTCAGTTCTTTACAAATACCAACAGCACTGTTTTACAGAGGGAGGTGGTCTGAAATATGATCTCTCACTAGATGAAAAGTTGTATAACATAGAGAATTACACATTAGTTGCCTTTCAATATATGGTCTTACGTTTGACCTCCTGACAAATTGCTGGCCTAAGCACAGTTTACCAGGCAGTCCCCATCATTCTATATGGGAGTCCTCCTCAGTTTTACCTCTTCTCTAGGCTCTGAGATTTATGAAAAAAACAACGAAGCCCAAACCAAAACCAACCAAAAAAAAAAACAAAACAACCACAAAAACTCAAACCAAAAAAAAACATACTCTAAGAATTGGTTCTTGAAGCACACATGAAGTATCGTCTGTCTCCCATGCTTGCTCGTATATACTTTTGTGTTAAGATCAATTACATAACTATTTTTATTCCATTCAATGTATGACTTGTTCATACATTGGTGTCACAATAAAAGTGGCCACAGACTAGTCATTTGAGTAGTTCTACTCCACAGGAAATTCTCCATAAGAGACCTGGTGGTGATCTCTAGTGCATCATATTATGAATTACCAGTAGCAGATCACAATTATGTTAGCCTTTTCAAGCCCCATACATTCTGTTAAATCTCAGAACGAATCGCATCAGGCTGTATGTATTGTACCCTTATTCCTTCCAGGATGTTCTTTCTGGTTTTGAATTGTGTAGAAGTCCTAGCACAAGTAATTATCTTTGACAGTTTTCAAATCTCTCTGCAGGTATCTTTAATTTTCTTGTTCAGTGATTTAAAAGGCCATCCTTAAGAATGTTCCATACAACACTGCTGTATCAGTTTGATTTTCAGAGAAGTCTTCCTTATTTTCATACTGAAATTTTTAATAATGTTAGATGTGTCCTTTTCTTTCTTCTGCACACAATCTTCTTGTTTGTGTGCACTTGCAGAATGCCTCTGGGTACTGTCTTCTGTCTGAGGAAACACTACAAGTCCTACTTTTTTCTAGTTTTTACAGGTTTTGTCCTCCTTGGTGACCAGTCTCTTCCTTTCTTGAACCTGGAGTTACAGTAGTTCTCTGAGAGCAAACTGCAAGAGTGACGTCCTTCCAAAGAGGAAGACAACCCCAGCCTAGGGCAGCAACCTCTCCAGCAAAGGCACAGTCCCACCATACTGTGCACAGCAACACAGAGCTGGGGTGATGACAGTAAAGGTTCTTTTGACTGTCCAGCAACCATCAGGCAAATGGAGGGTGACAAGTCAGATCCTAAGTCAAAGACAAGTGAAGTAGGTACAGCAGGTGAGAGGACCAGATACAAGCCTGCCGACAGCAGAGCTCAGGCAAGGCCTGGGATGGAGCCAGCTTTCCTCATCCTCCTAGTTTTTCCTCAGTGTAATCAGAACCCTTTCTCTCATGCTATTCCTGTTAACAGCAACTTGTCATCCAAGAACAAAGACAGCATGCAGACATGCAGCTTGAGTACCTACACTGAAGCGCTAGACTTCTAGCATAGTACAAGTAGGAGAGGGGGAGTGTCTTTTGAAGGGCAAACTCCACCTACTGTCAGATGACACTATTTTCTTTATTCTTACTTAATATTTACACCAAAAGAAAAAAAACCCAACATCATGCATGGGTAGTGGAAAAATCATTAGCACTGTGAAAAACAAAACAAAAAAAATTTAAATGGGTCTCTCATTTAGTAAAAATATTTTTATTTGGCTGTGTTTAGCAGAAGGTTTGCTCTCCCTCTCTCTCTCCTTCTCCCCCCCCCCCCCCCCCCCCCCTCTTTCTTTTTTTTTTTTTTTTTTCTCTTTTTTTTTTCTTTTTTTTTTTTTTATACTTTCTTCTCCC
>WYDI02038809.1:0-125970 GCA_009867235.2 Psittacus erithacus | reverse complement strand
TTGTTTTGTTTTGATATGTTTTTTTTTTGTTGGCTTTTTCGAGGGGGTATTCTCCCCCCCTCCCTCCTCCCCCCCCCCCCCCCCGGTTTGTTTTCTCATTATATCTGATTTCTTATGCTTCCATTTTCTCAGTACAATATATTAACACCTTGTACCTCATCAGCATTTACCAGTTGAGGCTCTGGGAGCATTTACAGACATGAGTTAACTAATCCTCACAACAATCATTAGCAGTAGTAAAGTGATCTGCATCTGCAGAGAGAAGATCAATTTTTTTCAAGTTTCTCTTTGATTTTCAGTGTCTAGTTTTTATTATGCTATGCTTGGTGAACAGATGTGTCTCTGCAGTTGCGTTCCATGCTTTTCAAAGGAAGGCTGGTTGAGCACTCAAAATCTAAAGCTATTTATGAAAATCTTTAATAACTGGTTGAAGGCCATACAAAAAGTGAGCAGCAGAATCCAAAACTGGGAAGAAGGCATAATTTCCAGCTACGTGCTGCAACTTGAGACAGAACTCTTTGTAACTTACCACTGGACTTGAAAACCACAATCTATTCCCTTCTCCTTAGACATTATCCTCTACTGACCATTTCCAGCAGACTTCAACCTCAGGTACTTACATTCTGCTTTTTACTAGCAAGTTTTACATTTTACTTGAGCATCTCCACAGTCATCAATTGTGTATCACATACAATGTCTTTGGGTGACTGTGATGGCCTTTAATGGAAAAGAAAACAAAAACCCACAATAAAACCACAAAAAGCCCAACAAGCAACAAGCGTGATTTTATCTTTGAGTATTTAAAGCAAGCTTCATGGAAAAATCTAGTATGTGACTGTTATAAGGAAAACACCCTCAAGTCCAAACTGGTCCAAACAGAAGACTAAATAAGAGCTTGACATTAATACCTTCTTATCAGTAGTGCATTTGCATAGAGATTCTTCATAAAAACCTGCAAATTCACAATTATACCTTGCAAACTGTTCAAGCAAACAATAATTTTACAACATCCATTCAGTTCATGTAAATAATATCTTCACCATCGGAAGACACTGGCATGAAACACAGACGAAACCTTTTCTTAGTTCGGTTAACACTGAAAATTGAACAGTCAGACAATCACAATGCAAGTATTTTAACAGAAACAATATAAAATTTCACAGGCTTTAAAAACATCTAAATGAGAAATCCTGGTTATTTCAAATGAATTGCTAGACCCTATATTTAAAATGATGCATTTACAGAAATATTCATATGAATTAGGCTTCTTCTATAACATGAAATACTGGAATTCTGATAGATTGTGCAAGTATTAAAAAATATTAACATATTAAATGTTAACATTACAATTTTAAATAGCCTTGCAAGTGCAATGTTATAAATATTAAAAAAAAAACAAACCCCAAAACAAAAAATAAACTCATAGCTACAACTTTATATAAGTTATATGGGTAAATGAAAGTGCTTTTCAAGTATTTATGTTCATTTACAGTTGGATTCTCTAGTATATGTCAGTGCTTAGATGGTACAATTTAAATATCAGTCTTTTTAAATTTTGGATGCATGCATTTAACTGAATGGAATGAATGGGTCCATTTGCAGAAATTTCTGATAAATATTTCAATGTAGAATATAATTTGTGATAAATATTTAAGTATGGACTATTATAAAATGTGAATATTATCGGTTTTGTTATCTTTAAAAATAATATAGAAAGAAGTCACACCCTGATGGATGTGTGATAACCTGATAATGCCATGGGAGCCCTGAGCCAAACAGTAACTTAATTCCATCAAAATCCCAAATTATGATATGGTAAACAGTTGTTCTTCAGTAGAGACAAAAGCATGTGAGCGTAACAGAGGCCAAATACTGTCAACTTCTGAAGAATTTAAAAGATTTTCTACGCCAAAAGCCATGGAATCTAATGCAAACTTGCCAACACTTTCAATTAGTCAGCCCTTAGTCACAGTCACTGTGGAGAACACAGCTAGTGCCTGTCACTACTGTACTATCTGCCTAGTGTGTGGTGTAGCTACCTTTCTGGCTAGTCAAGAACCATTATTATTGCAGTGATAAAAAAAAAGACTGTATTCCTGTTTGACAGCCAGAGGAAGGGTGAGGTAAGTGGGGAGATACTTGTTTATTAGACAAGAAACCAAACCAAAACAACCCAAATGGATCATTATATTTTTAAAAGTGCACTGAAAGTATTTCCTATTGAACCCTATCTCTCATAAGTGCCAGATTTTAATCTTAAATTATACCCACTTCGAACACTGAACATATGTAAGTCGATATTAGAGCATTTAGTTTGTCCTGTGGTTTGAAAAGCACATGACACAAGGCAACATTAACATCTTTCATTAAAAATCTGGTGATGCCACAGTTTTATCATGAAGATGCAGCTTAGAAATGACAATAATTCAGCAGAAGCCCCTGCAGACTGCCATTACAAGCTTTCTCCATCAAAGTGCTTTGTCGTTTGCCAAAGACAAAAGTCCAAAAGTCAAACTGTTGCCCTACCTCAACACAGTGCTGCACCAGCAATTTATAATTTCTTTCCAGGTGCAGTTGGACTATAATAAATTATAGCTCTTCTGAGTTAGGCAATTCTTTGTAATAAAAGCAGAGTTTCATGTTCAGTCAAGAGTAGCCACTGTTTAAACTGGTCTCTTCATGCAGACCTGACATCGGCTGATGATATTTTCTAGTTCTCCTGCTTTCAAAGTCTGTGGCAGAGGTTTCCTAAACGAAAGAAAACAAACATTTCCTTAAAAAAAAACCAAAAAACAACAACCGAGCAAACAACCAAAAAGCAGCCAAACACCAGAACACAAACAAACAAAAAACCAAACAAGGAGAGATGATGAAACGTGGGATAGAGAATTCTTGACAACAACACTGAAATCCTTGGCTCACTAAAGGCATCTTTGTGTTACAGAATGAGTCAGAACCTGACAAAGAGGGATGTCTAAACTGAGGGAAATTAATAGGGGAGCCCCCACATGTTGTGCAGGCAGTTATTGTCTCCTTGGGCACTTGCAGCACAGATGTGATGTATGTGGATGCAGGGAAATACAGTTTACCTGAACATTCTTCTTGGATTTAACGACGCCAACCAGAAACTGTAGGAATTTGTGTAGTAGTTGCACGTCCCCCTGCCATGGCACTCTATGAATGGAATGGCTCTAAATTCTTCCAAACAAGATCCAGGAGATGCCAATGCTTGGCCAGAAGCTTCTGAGCCGGCACTTGTGTACTGTAACCACCAACACATTTTTTATGAGAACTGGTCTGTCAGCTTTTAGTAAACTACAGGTAAAAAGAATCTCTCTTTCTAAAACATGCCATATGTTCTGTGGTATATCTTGGCCAAAACAAAGTGAACACAGATTAATTTTATCAAACTTATAATGAAGCACAGAAGCTTCATGAAGATTCAAGAGTTATGGCATTTCCTAAGTGCCTGCAAAGACCTTTTTCTGCTCCATGAAAAGGCATGACACTAGCCAGTACAAAGACTAGAAAGTATCTGGCTTCTGTCCACTTGTGGACTACAGTAAGCCAAATGCCCTATTTTGAATGTATTCACCCTTTTGGTTGCATTGATTACTTCTTCAAACACAAAAAGCAAAGAAGGTGTTTTCCTTCTTTGATGTTGGTAAATGCTTGTAGAAATAGCTCTAAAATAATTTACAACAGTAGAAAATGGGCTAGAAAATACCATTTAGGTTTGCTGATGCTGGAAAGAAGCAAATTATTTTAACCAGATGCTGTAAAAATTCTCTCATTCTTTTCCAAGTTTATTGTTATTACTGCTTAAGGTCAAATCCCAGGAGAGACAACACTTTTCACACTAGACCTAAAAAGACTTTAAAGCAGAAAGCAGGAGGGTTTAATTCTGTCTTTTACCCACATTTGCTGGCAGGCATGGATAACAAAGATGAAGTGCTACATCCCCTACTATAGATACACCCTTATTCCCATAATGAGTTCTGAGTTTGCAGTCACATTATGAACTTTCTTCACTTGTATCTTGTGGCATCAAAATTGCTGAGGTAGTTTTTCAAAACAGCATTCTGCATTTGTTTTGATTTTAGCTTTCTGTGGAGTTCAGCCCCAAGATATGATTTATCAAAGAATGGCCTGGCATGGAAACATGTCAGTTATTTCTGTGTATTTGTGTTTAGGACAAGTTTAACCACTCCACTTCCTTAACCCTTTTCCTAGATTTGACACATAAAAATGAGACCATGCAGTTACTTTTGTTAGACTAAAATCCTGTGGTTCTCTTTTCATCTTTTCCCCTTTTTCTCCTGCCACCTATTTTTGAGGCCAGATCAGAATAGAATTTCATATGCTTCTGGCACTGAATAAGAGCTAATAAAACAATTCTCTACTTCTTGGCAAAGGAAAAAAAAAACCCAACCAAACAATTATTAAGAAGCAAATGAGGTGTGAGAAGATGAAAATGCCTATGAAAGCAAGATGAAGTAAAATTATAATGCAAGTCTTTCTATCCTTACCATAACAAAAGAAAAACCCTTCCAGAGAGATACCCAGCCTTCTGGACATGCAGGAGCTACAGTCGTTTGGCTGTGAACTGCTATTACCATTGCAGCTCCTTCACAGACAACACACCTGCAAGAAGAAAGGCACATACATTCAGTGCAGATATGAGGGAAAACATGAAAGCAGACAACAATTGTATCTTCTAGGATAGCAGCTACCTAATGGCAGGGCTTAGTATAAATGTTACAACTCACACAGGTTTTCCTGTTCAGTGAAGAGATAAGTAAATTGAAGGCAATCCAAATACTTTGCTTTGCAATTGCTTTACAACCTCTACTATCAACACCTGACAAAAATTGGTATAAAATGGGAATTAGTCTCACAACATTTGAGCTTCCTGATTTTGCCTTTACTGAAGCAACAAGCTAAAATTTACCTTCTTCTTGTGCTCACTACTATAGGTTATTACAGTTTAGATCAAAGTTCTGTACCTTTTCAGAAAAAGTAATCTTTATTTCCTAGAGAAACTACTAGATTGCAACAACTGGGTAGGGCAGGCTAGAAGACAGAGTCCAAAGCTTGCCTTCCCATGTTTGATTTTGGTACACTTGGTTGTTCATGCTTTTAGAGCTTTTCCTCTTGAGATGCTCTTCGTCCTTCTCAGCTGTTCTAAAGCAACTAAAAAGCGCCACGTTTGCACAAGGGGTATTTCATCGCAGAGTGCCTTCAGCCCCAATTTACAATGCTCTTCACCAATTACAGTAAACAGATGACACATAATGGAAGGCAGAATTTGACTCATACTGAATTCTAAATAATAAAACTGTCTTTATTTCATTTTAGTCTGCCTTCAATTACAACAATAAATTTTAAAAAAAATCACTCCTATCAGTAGGATTGTGTACCATCTTCTCAAGTCAGCTATGCATATTAATCTCTGTGGGGGACCCTAGCTTTACTTTAATCTAACCTTTCTTAAGTATCACTGAATGTGTGACATATTCAGGTGAGTAATTCAAAATCAAGTGGTTAAAAACAGTGCTTGCATTGGCTGAGATGGCAGGCCTGCCTAAGATTTGCCGTTCAGAACAGTTTATGATGTCTCTGTGGTTCCAGGCCAAAACAGCTAAAATTCTTCCACTCTTACCTGCTTATATGGGGCTCTAGTGCCCTGCCAGAAATTGGTGCCATGTCTACTGGCATTACTGTTGCAGTTGACAGCCAGTATGAGTAATCATTGCGAGAAGCAAAACTGCAAACATCATTGGTGCTACAGAATAAGAATGGCATGGTGGTAAATCTCTGCAAGCAGCTACCAGCTGTTCCTGAAAGACAAAAGAGGAGTGTTTTGTGACAGGATGCTACATTTAGTGCAGCGAACAGAAGACACATGTGATGGTATACAATCTACAGTGAGAATTAAAACTGCTAGTAACTATAAAGAGAGAAGTGTCTGTATAGTGTAATTATCTGAAAGCAAAATGCTTATGGTGTATTTAAAAAATAAAGGCTAAGAACAAAATATGTTATAATATATTCTTTAATGGTATTGGTCCTTGAGGCAGTAACAGGGATTCAGCTGCTTAAACAAAAGCTTCTGGTGCCATTTTTGACACCATAAAGCATCCCATTTTGTCTCCAAAAAAGCAAGATTCTCTCTCAGGCCTTGTGTTATTACTGTTAGACTTGTGCAGGTGTTGTGAACATTATACTAAACATCTGTCCATAACTAACGGAATTCCTCCTCAGAAATGTCTAGAGATAGCAAAAGGGGAATATAGGAGTGCAGGAAAGAATGGTGTCTTTCAAGCCATGATCCCTGAATTGACTCAGGGCAGAAGACCACTCTGGAGACTAATGGTTGAAAGCAATGTTCATCTCGGACACTTACTGTGAGTTTGGTTGCATGACAACTTAGCATGATGGGACTCTAAAGAACATGATCTGAAACTTTTTACCAATACAGTACCAAGATCTTGTCCATGTGCTCGTTCATTTCCTTGTACAAAAAGCAGCGAATAACCAGCATAGAGCTGTGATGTCCCATGTGGGCATGAAGGAATCCTTGTTGATTGACTATGCCGGGTAAAGATAAAACCTCTTCTTGTTGGACCAGCAATGATAGTACCTGGTGATCCAGGTAACCCCTGTAGACCTGGAAAGCCAGCCAGTCCAGGCTGTCCTGTGAAGGGGAAAGAAATAAGACTACAAATATTATCATTTTAATTTTTAGTTCATTTAAATTAGTGGAACTACTTGAAAACTAAAAAAAAAAATATCAGTAAGAAGATGCAACTTGTAAATTGGTCATATTTGTTGCTAGACGTATTAACTCTTTCAGACCTAGTTCAGGTAGCTTTACATTGCATAGCTTCATCGAACAGCAAGATATTTTAAAGAACCGTGGCCATTTTTTTCAAAAAAAGTTGTATAAACATTTTATGGTGACTAAATATTTAATTGTATTTTGATGTAATTAAAAGGCACACTGAAACCTAGGGATTTCAGATAGATAAATAAATATGATTAATTAAGAGGAGCACAGTTAAAGCATACTTTTTTTAATTGCTATTCCCATTGTGGACATGCATCTGTTAAAAGCTAAGAATGTGCTTACATGTGCTTGTGGCCCTAAAGTGACTGTAAATGTTACAGAATCTCAATACATAAAAGATAAAGGATTTACAGAAATCAGGAATACAGTTTATCTGTAAATTCAGGAGTAGCAGTCAAACATAGATGTCTGCCTTCCTGTACCTCTTTCTCCTCGAAATCCCCTGTCTCCTTTTGGACCAGGCAGTCCTGGTTGACCTGGATGACCAAATCTTCCTGGTAGACCTTTTACTCCTTTAGGTCCTAAATGCAATCGAGAAAAAAATGGAATCATATCGCCTTAGTTATTCTAGATTGTAATAACTGTTAATGAATAAAGTTAAAATCCTTACGTAAATGTAGCTATGTTAGAATAAAACCAGCATGAATTCACTAAGCTTTGAGACTGTAGCGTTATTGTCACTATGTTTTCTATCAGAAAGATTACAAGGAAATATTGACTGTATTTCAGAAAAATAGTATTCTCGTAAGAAATGTTTTCAGAAATCAAAGCAAACAGCTTTTTCTTTTAGCATGTGTCATGCAATATAGGTATTTAAACAATACAGTAAAAGGCCATAATCATAGAATTATAGACTTATAGAATGGTTAAGAGTCAGAAGAGACCTTAAAGATCACCCAGTTCCACTCCCCCTGCCATGGGCAGGGACACCTTCCACTAGACCACATTGCTCAAAGCTCAGTCCAGCCTGGTCTTGAACACTGCCAGGGACGGGTCATCCACAGCTTCTCTGGACAGCCTGTTACAGTGCCTCACCACCCTCACAGTAAAGAACTTCTATCTCAATTTACACTCTTTCAATTTAAAACCATTACCTGTTGTCCCATGCCTACATTGAACTTGTGCAAAGTCCCTCTCCAGCTTTCTTTAGGTACTGGAAGGGTGCTATAAGGTCTCCCTGCAGCCTCCTCTCCTGGCTGATCAAGCCCAACTCTCTCAGCCTGTCTTCATAGGAGAGCTGCTCCAGTCCTCTTATCTTTGTGGCCCTCCTCTGGACTCACTCCAATAGGTCCATGTTATATGGACCACGGTTTGTGATTCTATAAACATTGCAGCTCCTCTGTAAAACAATTTTAAGAGCAATTCTTTAGTGCCTGCTTTGTTATGCTGGAGGCAACTGTCATTCTGGATTGGGGCATGCCTTCTGGCAAGCCTGCTTCCTGGAGGAGCTCCCTTCCTGTGACGGAAAGCTGTGGTGGCCAAGCACCCACTGCATATCCACCTCATCCTACCTTCTCTTTGCTTTCCCACTCCTCACATCCATGGCAGGCTTCACTTCCAGTGCCAGTGCAGAAGTAGCCAGCTTCTGCTTTCCCTTCCCATTCCCAGAGTATGATGGACGCAATAACTTTGTAGCACATCTAGAGGTCTTCTATTATACATGGCAATTTCCCCCTGCAGAATGGCATCCTGAGTATGGTTCTGGTTGTATGAAAATGGTGAATGTTTTGATCCAAGTTTCCTTTTTATTCCATTATTTTGCTTTTTCCATTATTTGTTGAGGGAGAAACTTACTCACTGACTGCGAGGTTGGAGGGCAGATGGAATGGACAGATTATAAATACACGATTGTTAACAAGGTACAAAGCTATTTTTAAATATGGAGAGGTATTTTTAAAGATGCATCAATTTTCTATGCAGAAGCATGTTTTCCCACCAATCCAAAGTGTTCCACTAAGCAGCACAAACATGTACAGAGATAAAAGTATAAACCACCTGGAAGTCCAGGAATCCCTTGAATTCCTTGGTCACCTAGTGTTCCTGGTATTCCTGGCAGTCCAGGAGGACCCTTGCTTCCTGGGATGGAGAATATTTTCCCAGGGACTCCAGGTGGACCTAACAGCAAAAATATAATGAAGAGCTTTGCTTTATATTAAAAGAAAGCAAACAATCTACAAAACAAACAAATCAACCTAAGTCAGCTGGTATTAGAATGAGAAGGGTTGGTTACCATGCTGGCCCTTTAGTCCTCTTGGCCCTTCTGCACCTTGTGGTCCAGGGGGTCCCCGATTACCCTTTTCTCCTAAAAAGGAAGATTTAAGATATGTTTGTTGATTAAAGACGTCGAAACCACAGTCGAAGTTTCAGAGTCTTATTAAGGAGTTCTGCATGATCCACTCAAACTTCCCAAAGAGTAACACAGCCTGTAGACTCATTTGAAATGCAGAAGTGGACTTCTACATCTCTGTAATTACTGTAGAATTTATAGTCCAAGTGCACTCAGTTTATAAGATGTTTCCAAGTCTACCTTTATATAATGGCTGGTTCCACAAACCTGGCTTAAAATCTCAACTTTAGACTATGTCCTTTTTATCTTACGTGTTTTTGTCACTGAGTTTGCAGGTCACGTGTTGCCTTCAGTGATGCTGTGCAGTTCAACTTCCTTTAAATCCTACTGTCAGTTACACTGATCGCTGTTAGGAGAGTTGTATAGTTTTGCAAGTGTTGGAAGCTTAATAAGCATTTATTTTCATAGTGCAAAACATGAGGTTACATTCAGATTTTTTCAGATCAGTATTTCTGTCATCAAGTAAGGCATTTTGACTATGACATGAAATTAGAACTTTTTGCTTAAGAAAGCATAATTACCATGTGTACTGTGACTTCTCAAATTAGAACAAATTTAAAATACACAATAATTAGCATGGAGTGCAAACCAGTAGGTTAAGCAGGTAATGACAATTCTTTGTCTCTGTAAATCATGTAATTGAAAAATGAGAATACTGGAGCAATGCAGACCTGTATTAGATTTAAATCACTGGAAAAAATCTAAAGTAAAAGGATTTTTAGCCACCTACTGATCCAACTGACTGTCAGGAATACGAAATTAATGAAGCCAATACATTTAACAGTTCATTTGCTGATAAACTGGTAAATTAAATTGTAATTGGGACTATTCTTACGGCAAACAGAGGAGCCAGTGCTCTGTGTTGTAAATATGATTAAATGCTCTTGAGCTCTATAGCTAGGAGGTTGCCAAAAGCATCTAGCAGAGGTATGGCATTTCTGATTAGCAGACTCAGTCCCAAAGTCCTTACACATTATTAGTCACTAAGGACAACCTTGTTTTGAATTTGCCTGGAATGGAGGCTATTGAAGTTTCAGCCCTTTCTCACTTTAATGTCAGCCTGGATATACCCATAGCATGTAACACAAAGAAAATGCTCTTTTAGTGAATGCTTTCTCTTATAGCTGACCTATACCCTGCTGTTGATGCAACAACTCTAGGATGAGATACTGTAACACAAATACTATTACAATATGTAAACAACTGTTTTTTGGGACACAAAGTGTATGTAGAAAATAAACATATACCTTTTACACCTGGGAATCCAAGAAATCCTGGGGCCCCTCTAGCACCAGGATAACCTGATCGACCTTCTATTCCCTGCAAATCAGATAGCACCAATAATAAACAGGAAGCAGCATCTGCACGCTATGAAATACATTTTGTTCCGAATAGTCAAAGTATTATGTTCACAGAATATGCTACAACTAGAATTATCTGCTTCCTTTGTGAGCGTGTTATAAATAATCATCTAATTGTCAATATTACTCTGTAATACAGAATGGCTAGGGAAATTACATGCCAGGAATTCATGATGATTTCTTTCTGGCCTGCTTAAAGTCCATAAAAACAACTTTTCATATCCATTTTAATATCTCTATCACAAAAGGATTCGGGGAGGATGAGGGTTTTTTTTGTTTGTTTTGGTTTGGTGTTTGTTTGGTGTTGTTTAGTTTAGATTGTCCTGGGTGTTATTTTCATGGTAAGAACAAATTAACAATGGAGTAAGAAACAAGCAATATTCCTTTCACTGACTTTTGGACCTGGAGGACCAATGTCGCCGGCTGGGCCTGTTGGCCCTGGTATGCCATCTGCACCTCTAACTCCTTTGCTTCCTTTCATGCTGAGAGTGGGAAGACCAGGAGGTCCTGGAAAACCAGAAGCACCTGTACAGAAACACCAGAGTAAAGACTGCTGCCAACAGTATTTCACATATATTACATACAATGCAGTACAACATTCAACAACTCTATAATGGTACTCATGTTCACCACCTCAGTGATTACCAAGGGAATATACCCATTAAAAAAAAAAAAACAAAAAACCACTCATTTTTCCCAGCCTGCTAATTTAATCTGAAATCAGAGCTGACTTCTTGCCGTACTCTATAGCAGTACAGCTTTTTGAATAACCTCCAGTTGTAGTTATGCACGTAATCACCGAATCACAGAATCATTTTGGTTAGAAGAGACCTTTAAGATCATCATGTCCAGCCGTAAACGTAACACTGCCAAGTCCACCACTAAGTGCCACATCTACACACTCATGTTATCTCACTTCTTTATAGTTGGATCTCAGCTGCCCTACA
This sequence comes from Psittacus erithacus, assembly GCA_009867235.2. Taxonomy (NCBI): domain Eukaryota; kingdom Metazoa; phylum Chordata; class Aves; order Psittaciformes; family Psittacidae; genus Psittacus; species Psittacus erithacus. The sequence goes on along the minus strand of WYDI02038809.1, from coordinate 114,465 downwards.
GACTACATGGGCAGAAAGCAAAATAATGAAAATCAAGCGGACTGCAAAGCTTGGTATTATTTTAGTTTACATCACACTGCACAGACCATCATGGTGTTTGCAATGATAACACTACATTAATTGGTAAAGGAACTACATGTTTAATTATGAATTTCTCTTGGGGAAAGACCCCCTTCAACCTTAAGTTTTGGACAGGCTGAATTTTGCTTTCAATTATCAGTATATCATCTCAGATAAATAAGGAGTTATAACAACACACCTGGTCTTCCATCTGCACCAGCAATACCTCTGTTCCCTTTTTGACCAGTAATTGCCATGCCTGTTGAGCCTTGAAATCCAGGTAACCCCACTAAGCCAGGAGGTCCAACAGGTCCTTGATCACCCTGATGACCTTTCATACCTGGTGGCCCAGGAAAACCAGGCAGTCCCATGTCCCCTTTGGTTCCTGCAAAGAGTAAGTATTACGTTTGGGGAGAGCTCTCAGGATGGTGTGACAACACACAATATTTACTGTACTGCAAAGGTGGAATTCAGCCTTTGGTTTTAATATGGAGAAGTCCTCAAAGCCACCCTGCTACTGTAAGGCAAAATGGTTGTGAGAAGGCAGGACTCACAGCAAGGTAGTAGTACACACCACTCTTTTTTCTCATAAAAAACCCCCTCCACTTCAGAGATTGCTCATACAAAGGAATAAACTTGGGAGGAAGGTAGAAAGACCACAGCAGGGAATATTTCTTGATGAATATCTAGTATTTCTTGAAGTAGAAGAAATGCTTCTTTGAACATCAGAACTGGCAAATCCTTTTAAACTACATTTTAATTAAAAGCATCAGTATGGGTACCACAAAATAAGAGACTACTTGAAAAGGATATTTTTGTAAGGCTGATCTTCAAGTGCAAAATCTATATATGGAGGATATGAAGAGAGATTTTATTTCTTTTTAGGAAAAGAAAATCAATGAAATTCTACTAGAACTAGAAATAGATGCAAACCCTAAACAATGGGAAGAGTCCCCTCAACTTTCATCAATATAAAAAGAAAGATGAACAAATTTAAATTGCAATTGCTGCAGCTTTCTTATAGTATGCTTAAGTAATCAGCATCATCTGTTTTCATTAGAACATCCTCTGTTAATCAAATTATATATCAAAATAAAATTTCAAAAGCTCTGGAATGTGTCACATTCACAAAACCATAGAAGTTTGTTTCTTTATTTCCCTTCTACAATAGTCTTTAACTTTACATGCAAGAACTTTTGCACTTAGTGTGTAGCACCAAATCTTTGATGAGAAGCACAGAATTACTCTTGGTTTCCTCTGACACTCTTAGTGACGTTCCAAACATCCAAAAGCAGGAGGTAGCTTAAAGATGATGATGATGACTCTGGTATGTAAAAATTAAGCTTTTGATTTCCGCAAAGACAACTTACCTCTTCGACCAGGAATACCTCTAAGGCCAGGGATTCCTCTCCCTGGTGCTCCTATAAAATATTATGTCATGTTATGCTCAAAGTCCTGAATAATTGTTAGAAAACATCAGTTACCTAACATTTTACACATTTCTTCAGAATTCACTGGGTCAAGATGTAGATTTTAGTTACAGGTAAAATATAATTTAAATTATTACTTCCATTTCTTCTATCCAGAAATACAAATTAAATGTTTTTCTTCATAGTAGAAACTCTTTTTAATCAATCATATTTGAAGTACATTCTGCAAGAAGCAGCTCTATTTTCAGAGAAAAAAAAAAAGAGAAAAATCTGCATTTGAGTTAGTCACTAAGAAAAATAGAAGAAATGTAAATACTAAAAAAGAAAATACATTAACAGTTATTACTTCATACATACTACGTACTGTGCCTGCCTTCTCAGTATCCTCTTTATACTAATATGGAAGTATTATCACTGTAAAATATGAAAACACTTTCTGTCAGAATTCAGTGGAGGATTAGATCTATCTGTAGACATTTATGACGTCAGGAGTGCCATTTAAATGAAGGAATGAAAGGGTTTACAATCCAAGGGCTAGGTCATGGGAACCTTCACCATTCATGTAAGTGAACACCGTGATGCCTTTTCTCTTATTTCCATGCAAGACAGGAGACTTCTTTAAAAGGATTTGGGTTCTTTTCTTTCGGATTAAACATGTAAGTACTGTTAACAGCAATCCTTTGGCTCTTGCAGACATTAACATTTTTAGGTGACATTATGACAAATCACATAATACAGCAGTGACATACGCATTTGGGTTGTTGACAGCATATACAAGAAGTTCATAGAAAAAAACCCCTATGAATTACGTGAAAGTGAAAACCCTTCTACTTATAAACTTATCTTTGGCTCCACAGAAGCTCCGTATTAATCCTTCTCAATTAATCCTTGTCAGTTTAACTAGGGAAAAAAACAATTGCAAACCAGAATGAAAGTATTTCACTGGTGTTACCTGGTTCTCCCTTTACTCCTGGGGGACCAGGCATACCATCCTGACCTTGATTACCTCTTTCACCAACAGGTCCTTTTTTTCCAGGCTCTCCAGTGGCACCTGTGAGTTACAATGGACCACAATATCATTTTCACTACTATTATTTTGCATTTCAAAGAGAGAAGATATGAGTCTCCTTTATTAAAATTTAGTTACTTCAGCTACTTCAGATAGATATAACTGTGTTGGTATTTAAACATTTATAAAGAGTAGCACGTAATGTTTATTGAACTCACTGGACTTACATGGATTTAATACCCCTGCTATTTTCACAGGACCCTTCCTTTGACTTAACCCACCCTGACTGAAATCCATAGAGGCAGTGCAGTGTGGTTTCTTTCCTTGGCTTTAGTACAAATTCAAGTTTTTCTAAACATGGAGTAGATTCTGACCTTTGCTAACTCTGTTGGTAAATCAGTGCAAGTTCACTAAAGTCTACAAAATCACAATATTTTAATTCTGATTCAGATCTCCAAATGTAAGAGCATCCAATGTTCTTTTTGAAGACAGTGACTGGCACTCACTTTATTAAAATCTGCATTGCATAACTCTGTTGCATTTTACACACTCCCCCTTAGGTATATTTTGAATGGTTTAAACTTTTCTTTTGCTTTAATAAGCAACTACAACTCTGTCCCCTCTTTCCATTTCATTTTGTTCTTCTCCTCATCTAGCTACACCTTAGTTTAATATTCTCTTTTAGGAGGCAGAACAAGCCTTTCTTACATTTGTGTGGGTATCACGAGACCACCAGATTAAAAAAAAAAATAATAAAAAAGAAGGTGGGGGTTATAATAGTGAAAAAAAATTAAAACCTGTTGACTCAGCTGAACTGGTAACATTGAAAACAGTCTGCTGAAGACCTTTGCTGGAACCAGAGAAGGTAAACAAAGCCTTGAACTAACATAAACAGAAACTGCAACTGCATCACTTAAGTTCTAAAAAGCTCAGAAGAACAAGAACATCAAATGCCTCATTCCAAATAAAATAAAAAAACAGGGGCAGTGATCTGGGAGAGATGCACTACACCATACCTGGAGGGCCTGTAATGCCCTGTTGGCCTGGGCGGCCCTGATGTCCTTTAACACCAGTATTTCCAGGAGGTCCAAGCTTTCCTGTAAGAAGAGTGTGAGAGAGGAGAAAAAGGCATTATTACTAGATCCAGATTTAGTCTGAGAACTTTGCTATCATTTCTTCTTTGGACAGCTGCAAAAGATCTCTAGCTGATGTAAGGCAGAATGGCTTCACTGACTACAAAGGAGCTGTTAAAGTTTACAGCAGTTGAATATAAATATGCCAATGCAGAGGCACCTTGTGTAGTTTACTGACAAATTATCTTCTTTTAAAGGTATGTTAACATCTCAGCACCCCGCCAAAAAACATACCTGGGATTCCTGCACCTCCAGTTTCCCCTCTGATCCCATGTGGTCCTGGTATTCCTTTATGTCCTGGATGACCTTGGGATCCTTTTTCTCCTTTGCTGCCCAAAACTCCTGGGGGGCCTGGATTTCCCTGAGAAACAGCAGTTGCACACGAATAGGTAAAGAATCATATTACATTAAATACATTAGATTCCATATTTGAACAATAGAAAAAATCATATGTAATTTTACAGGTTAACTATGTGTAATCATAGTTCACTATGATTTTCAGACAAAAATCAAAGTAGACTAATATGAAGTCTTGTCATAATACCACCGATCTTTTAAACATAGCTAAAAGATTTTTAATCTGTACAAACCAACTTCAGTCTTTGGATGTTTTCACTGACACACAGACTTCCCTTCAATTTTATTTTAACAGCTCCTCTTTGATCCAAATGTGCATTCCTTATATGATATGCAGCTATACAAAATACTGAAATGCATATTTTTCCTTAATTCCTACTGATTTTCATGACAGTAATATTGCCCTACCCGGTTAATACAGAAAATAAATAGCTAATTTAAACAAATTACAGGAGTTATAGTATAGTTTACAACTTCAGCGATTTACTTCAGATAAATTCATATGTAAAATGACTTCTAATTGTTAACCAGAATATGTGGAGTAAAATTGTAAACAGTTGACCTAAAAAATACTGTTTTTTTTCTTAGCAAGGTATATTGGTAAGAAGAAAAAAATAATTCATCTTAGGTAATGATATTACTAGTCTGTCAAAACCCAATAGTACAATTTTAGATTACAAAACGTTTGTATTTGCTAAGATTATGTTTTTCTATGCTTTTTAATGTACAAGTATTCCTACTGCTAACTAAGTGCAAGTCCTTGTTCTTACTGGATAAGCAGCTTTTACATAAACAAAGTTATTTGTAAACATGGACCACCTTGCAAATACGAAATTCTTGCACAAGAGAAAAATGAAATATAATAAACTAAAAAAAAATCTCAAAAGTAATGACACAATAGAATTTTCATATTTCTTACCACTAACAAATCATCTACTTCTGCAAGTTCTGCAGCTCTTGCTTACATGTTGTTCTATTTCCATAGTCAAAGACTCTGCTTATTGCTTAATATGACAATGTTTCCATTGCCTTTATACCTTTGGACCAGGTTCTCCTGGAGGCCCAGCGGATGGGTACCCAGGATCTCCTTTGTCACCTGTAAAGCCATCACATCCTGGGGGACCAGGGTCTCCTGATGGTCCTGGAAAGCCTGGAGATCCTTTCTGTCCTTTTGAACCTGGAAAAATAGATACTGATACCATTCTTAAAAGGATCATAACTGCATACCACATCTTGTGTTTAGTGAACTACTGCTTATATATTCAGATATTATTTCTTCATTAAAGTAATTTACATAGCCAGGGATTTTATTTCTAAACATATTTAAAAGAGGTTCTTGCATGTAATAATATATACATTAAAGTAGTTAAATTTCATTTACAGAGAGGGACAGGTGCACTCTGCAAGTCAAGCAAACGCTGGGGTGGTAAGAAGATTATAGGTACTGCAAAGAATAAACCGAAGTTTGTGTAGTGCTTTTACAGTAACTGCTCAGATCTTTGCAAATGCTTCTATACAGCTCTATGAATTTGCAATAGGGCTTGACAGAAAATGACCTGGAATTCCCATGTCCCCTTTGTTTCCTGGTGCACCTGGGAATCCTGGTTCTCCAGTAATCCCTGGAAGACCCATAAATCCTTTGACACCTGCAAGATAAAGAAAAAAGTGTATCTTCACATGTTTGCTTCAGACACTGGCTGGCTGGCAGAGCTTTCATGAATACAGAATCCTCTACTGCACACCTTGTGATGTTATTATTTCATAAAACAACATGCAGCCTCTTACTCTCAGACACAGCTAAAATTATCATTATCGTTGTCAGAAAGTCAAGGAAATAACAAGCATCTTATGTATCAACACTAAAATTAAGGTTTGTGACCACAGCACTTACGGGTAGCAACAAAAAAATACTTCTGCAAATTTCGATCAAGATCATGAATTTGTATTTATGGCAGTGGACCCTCCTTTCATTGTCCCACTGAGTTCAGTCTGGTTCCTGGGCATGTCACAATCCCATTATTATATTATTAATCACACTACTCATTATGCACTTCTCATGACTAGTATACTCATGAGCTTTTTCTTACAGGGCTTAGGCACCTTTTCTCCCACTCACTTATCTTTAGCTTAATTTAGCTGAATTAGCTTTCAGTTTAATGACTACAAGATCTAGTTGCATTTGGAATGTCCAGATGTATAAATTCCAGGGTACTAGCCATGCCTGAACATTTAGGCAGGTGAGGTGTTATTTATTATTCCATTAAAAGTTAGCAACTAGTGGAACAGTTTTCCTGTGCTGGCTACATTGCAATCACTACAAAGGATGTTAATGACAGAGTATAGCAGTAATGCTATAATGTCATATAGCATGGATAACTGCCATCGTGAAAAGAGCCATTTTGATTACAAGTTTAAATTATTCCTAATTGTCACTATTTTTATGTATTATATAGTGTCATATGACCTTCTAGGAAGAAGTTATCTCAAAGAATCAAAAATTCTTTATCAAAAGATAAAGATAAACTTTATATCAAAAATTTACAGAGAAGTAAAAATGTTTTATTAGCATTAATTTGAGAAAACAGATGCATTGTCTTTCAAGGATCAACATGTATCATTATGTGTGAGGTTATGGTAATGGCAGAGCAAACCTTGGTAAAAGAGGTAGGTTTATAATTTATGCAGGTACTTTTTAAACCTGCCTTTCACTGAACATCTGGTGATGTTCAAAATAATGTTCTGGTAACTTTAAAAATATAAGCCCGACATCCAGGCTTTGAAAAGGGAAATAAAATCCACCTGAAATAAAATAAAAAAAAAAAAAGCTTCTAAAATATTTTTGTGCACAATTGTAATATTCCTGTTTTAGAATTCTTACTTTTCTTTGTAATATTGGGAAGTTCAACTTCACTTTTATAAATACCAATTTTTATTCACTGGTCTTATCAGCTTTTGGAGTTTGAAGTCTTCATTATTCAGGATTTAATCCTATTTTCTATTTTTCACCCCCCAAAATGGTCTCTATTTGGAACAAAACAGAGAATTATTTGGTGGTAGCTGCTATGACTTTCAAATAGCAGCTTTTGAAATTGCTGTTTTAGAATTCTCAGAAAAGTTTCAAAGTTAATACAGAGAATGTAGCGCTGCTGCTGGAGCCAAGTTACGTTCTAAGCACTGAGGTAATATTATCTTTACTGTGCATGTGATACTGTAATTTTCAATATACATATTCCATACCTGGTAGACCAGGTATTCCTTCAGATCCATCAAGACCTGGGGGACCCTGCACACCAGCATCTCCTTTTTCTCCTTTTAGACCCATTCTTCCGTGAACTCCTAAAACAAAGTTTCATTTTAAAAACTATTACAAAATAACATCTTAAAATACAAAGTTTTATAAAATTTAAAGTACTTTAACTCTTAGAGCTAATTAAGTGGAACATAGGATTCACTCTGAATACACATAAGCAAGACACAAGCTCATAGTTAATGCCTCTGTACTTTCCATATGGAGACAAAAGGAAGTTTTCTGAAAGCTTACATAGGAAAATGTGTACACAAAAGACCACACAACATTAGTTTAGCATGTACGACTCATGAACAGAGAGTCTATATAACTATTGCAAACAATATTTTGCAATATTGTAAACAATAGTCTTCTGACAATCAAGTATTTCTGAGCAGACTCAACTTATTTGAAATCCAGCATCTAGTTGGTAAGCACACCCATTTCCATGCTCATGGGCTACTAAATGTATAAACATTTGAACGTATAGCATATGTATATAAGCCTCCTAGTACTACTGACATATTATTACTGGTTTAACATTACAACAGGAGGTTTTCAAGGAATATGGACTTGCTGAAGTGAAAATAAATATTCAGTGTATTATTGAACTATCCCATAAATAAAAAGGCAGTTACAGTGTTCAGTAATAATTATTTCAAAGCCATGCGAATACCCTCAGTAGTACAGTCAGTTTCTTCTATGTTATAGAGTCCACTGGAACTGCAACATAGGTAACAACCCTAATTAGTTTTGAATAACAGAACAATGAATGTGTACCTTTTAAACCTCGTTCTCCTTTATTCCCAATATCAACCAAGGTCTCAGATGGTCCAGGAAAACCTTTATCGCCTTGTTCGCCTTTTGCTCCAAGAAATCCTTTTCTTCCCTTTAGTCCTGGGAAGCCAGAAGAACCTACAAGAAAATATAATTAAACCTGGCTAGATGCTAGCACAAGTGAAGCAATGAAACTCCTGTCTTCAAGGGCAGCTACATATGTAAATATACATCCCCATTGTACATTCCAATTACTCCAGTGATTGGTGTAATTAAGAAGCCTAAACAAGCTTATTAATTACTCCAATCATCAATAAAACATCTATGAGCATAGATTATGGCAAGAAACTAATTATTTCTTATCCTGAATATATGCATAATCTTATCTCTGTTGAATAGATAATACTGATGTTTGATGAATAGGAAGCAAAAAAATAGAGCAAAAAAGCTTTCTGCTCTTTATTTATCAAATTACCAGCCACTTTTACAAATACCAAAGAAATAGAAAAGGTGGCAATTCAAAAGTGCTAAAAAAAATAAATAATGCAGTAATTCAGCCTGTAGACTGCATATATACAGAAGCCAAAGACTTACCAAGACTCAGAAATTCTAGGATGACACATGGACTCAAGTGTGAAAACATACATCAAGAAGGATCACAAGACTAAATTTAGCATGGAAGTTTCTATAATCTAAATAATAATGAAGGCAAATACTATGGCGACTTGCCTCTGATACCCGGGTTGCCAGGTCTTCCAATAATGCCAGGGGGTCCAGGAATTCCTAACAGGCCCATCATGCCTGGCTCTCCCCTTGAGCCTGTGGAATTGAAGCAACAGCAACCTATTTGCTAGTATTTGATTAGTGAAACAGAACATTACTTCAGAAAACGACACATCTGCCTATCATTTAAATGTTTAATTGCTTATATTTTCTTATATATATTGAACTCTGTAGCATGCTGTCCAAGCCAGCTTTCCAGTCTTTAACCACATGAACAGCTTTTACCCACATAATAAACTCCAGACTACTTTAGATTAGTAGCTGCAACAGTTTCTATCAATGAATGAAATAACTGTTAGGGAGGATAATGTATCTGAGATATCCACACAGGGATGAGAGATCTGTTATGGGTTGTATGGGAAAGACGTTCCTTTCTGGCTCAGGAGTTAAAGACCAGCTAGGACATGACAACTCCCCTCAAATGACATCAGAAGTATCGGCTTGCATAACTGAATCAAGTGATACATGTTTATCATTTGGTTTATAGTTTGTATATGTAAAAAATTATGTACCATCTCCTCCTCACAGAATAATGAAGTATTTGATACTAATGAAAAATCTGTGAGAGCTAGGGAGCATTACATAACAGATTTTATTCTACAAATCTAATTTGAACACATATCTGAAAAACAAAAAAACAAACCAACCAACCATCCCCTACAGGGATTACCTACCTCACTTAAAGTTAGCTCTAATTAAAGTGACAGAATTTGATCTGACTCAACTCTGTCAGACTCAAGATCTGAACTTCCTTTTTAAGAAAAAAGAGACATCATTATCAAGCTATTTGTTTGAAAAGGGATGCTGAGAAAGAACTAAATACCCTTCCATTATGCTGGGGAGTTGCTTTGAATGTCAACTGTTTAATTTCCTACTGCAAAGACATTACTGTACAAAAACCAGTGTAAGGTACCCCTCTATTCTCAGAAGACTTACAGAAAAATCAGTACTGTTCCATAACAGCTTCAGGATATGCTTGTCATTTAAGCAATGATGATTTGTTTTATAGATAGGTCTTAATATGTACGAAAGCTGTTGATGGAAAAATATGTTGGTGTATTCAGTTTGGGAAAGCATGACTGACTTTTTTGCAGAGACTGAATTTCTACGTCAAAACAAGTATTAGGGAAATCCTTACCTTGCACACCAGAGATTCCTGGCCTTCCAGACTGTCCCTTGGGACCAGGTAATCCTGTATTTCCATGAAGACCTATTAATCCAGGTTCCCCAGGCAGTCCATAGATTCCTGGGATACTCAAGCCAGGAAGACCTAGTTTTCCTTTTGAACCTTGTGAACCTCTTCCTCCTAAGAAAAATGCGTGACAGTGTAGTATGGTACAACTGTCTGAAAACTAAACCTTCATCTCTATCTTGCCATCATGAGCATGAAACTCTTGTTGAACTCTATATGTTTGAGGGCTAAACATTAGATCTGTAAGACAACATACATGTTCAGGAAATCTCAGGAGAGTTGTGGGCTGTTTGAGCTTTCTTCAAGAGCTGTTCTCTTTGCATCTGTGGGAAGTGCATCTTTTAAATGGGCTCACGTTTTTTCACATACTATCCTATAACCAATATCTAGGAACAGCTTCAGCTCCCTCAGGCTATTCGAAAGCAGAAACAAAGCCCAGACCCAACTAGTTAAATTGCACAGCTGATTCAGAATGTCCTACCTGGTGGGCCTGTAGCTCCCCGGCCACCTGGCAAACCTGGCAGGCCAATAAGACATTCAGCAGGTTTCCCTGGAAAACCTGGATCTCCAGGAACTCCAGGTGAGCCACGATCTCCTAAAAGAGAGGAGACTGGATTCACAATCATTTAAGTAGAAGTTTCAGACTTTGAGTGAGTATTGTTTGACTTGGTTTCTCTTTCCTTAAATAACTTGCTGCACTCCTTGAGCTTGTTTGACAACAGTACCTCTTAGGCCATCATCACCATCATGTCCGGCACGCCCTGGTAGGCCTGGAAGTCCTGGAAATCCAGTATCACCTTTTAAGCCAGGAATGCCATGACTTCCTGGTGAACCCAGTCTACCTGGCTCTCCAGGAATAATCATGCCTGGGTCACCCTGCAACACAGAGAGAAATCCACTATGTTTTGCATGTCTGCCAAAATAATTTCTCCGCTGTGTGATCAGTTAACTTCTTTTATTAGGGTGATTTTCTCCATTCCCTGGGGATCTTCCACATTATAATTTTTAATGGCTACAATTCAGCAGACTGCTGAATGTTCCTTGTCGACCAGCTATAGGTTCCATACCAGAGCAATTCCTCTAGACAGCTATTGAACTCTGACTCCAAACTCTAAGAAATTGCTACTAAGCAATGCAAGATACTTTCCTCCATTTGGCCTTTACTGCATTGTTGATGCTTGCTGTAGCTGTGAAAAGCTTTGGACCTGTATCTGAAAATTTGGTTTAAGTTTGTGGAAACACAACTTTTCCTTTATTTTTATATGATAGTCATATTTTTATCAAAGCATTTACCTAAATAATCAAGGTCAACACCCAGACCTGTCTCAGAATATTCAAAGTCAGCTACTGAGGTTTTTTTAATCATTCTTCTGACCATTGTTTTCCATGAAGACTGTTTTTATCACAAATGTCCCAAGTCTATTCCCTGAATCAAAAGTTTGAATTAGTTTATTTGGCTGACTGAACTGCTGGTTGCTTTGAGTGCCAGCTTTGAGTACCAGCAAATCAGTATGTCCATAAAGCAGGTCACTAGAGCTGAGCTTATGCCTGTCACTGATGATATACTTGGACCACAAAGGCCACTCCATATCCAGCTGTTTTGTGACATCAAATACAGATTAAATAATAATTAAAAAAAATAAAATCCACAAGCTCAAACCACACACTTCACCATGTCAAAAAACACACAAAAGAATGACATATGAGGACATACACAAAAAAGAAATGCCACATTTTTAAAACACTTAGGTGCTACCATTTTTTTTCAAATTTGAATCCTGATTACACAGTAGTCAATAATCCTACATTTACATATGCCATCAGTAGAGTAGCTTCTGTTAATCAGCAAGAGTGGTTGCAGTATTGCTTCCAACCTACTTCCTTTATGTTTCAATTCAGTGGAGCACTTATTTAAATTAAAGGCATGCAGAATTGTCACTGACCTCCATCAATTATGTGCTTAATTGCAGTTTCCAAATAGCCATCTTTTCAGAAGCTATGGCCTTGCTTTTTCCTCTAAGGAAGGTAATATTTCCCTTGTGTTCTAAAAACTGAAGTACCAAAGCATCCCCAACACTTGGAGCTCTGAAGTCCAGTATGTGAATTCAAAATTTTGGCTTAAGCCCCTTTTTATATGAAGAATTTAATTTCATAGTTTGTGCATCACTGGTCAGTAAATAAAAAACTCCTGTATTCCTTACACTTGATTTATTTGCTCAGTGTCACATTTAATGAATGGGACCTATGGAAAAGTCTGTGCTATGTTTCTAACCAAACCTTTTCTCCTGGTTGTCCTAGGTTTCCAGCTCGGCCTGTATCTCCAATCTTTCCTTCACAACCTAGTGACCCTTTGCCTCCTGCAAGTCCTTTATCTCCTGCAAAAGGAATTAAATGGCAGTACAGATGCTGTTGTTATCACCTTATTTTACAAATGGATATTTGTATTTCTGCAGTTACAAGCCTCTTACACTAAAGTAGCTGACATGAGCTGAGGACATATGAGTTGACATGACATACTGCATCTTGTTCTTTACATACTCACTCAACATTGACTATAACGTTTGGTTACTTGTTTCAAATCAGTTATGTGGGATTTAAGTGAAGCTGTTCTGACATCAGGCCCCTACTGTTTTCTTTAACAAGCAGCTTGGTAGTAGTTTCAGCATCAGAGCTTCTCTCCCCCCTTCTTTTCTTCCCCCATCCTGACAGAATTCTGAGAATTTTTTAATATTTCTGGTGTCCAAAGGGGGGGTATGACTTTGCATGAGAATGCCCAAACTCTCAGCATTATAAATGCTGTCTGCTACCTGCACATTAGAGCAGGTATTGCATTGTACAGAACCAAAATTAAAAATGAAGCACTGAAACAGCTCTGTCTTTGTAACACATAACCAGGTAAAGAGAATCCATGTGAAGTTAAGTTGGCCCTCAGATGAACTGCACCTGTCTGGGCTGTATTTCAGGAAGCATCAATGTCTTAAAATATTTTACTCCTGCCAGCTTTCATACTTGATTCTCTGAAATACTTCAAAATATTTCAAACTTCCAATTTATAAGCTTCAAGGCAGTAAATCACAAGAGTAGTAAAAACACTTGTCTGTCTGACTAATAATTATTGATTTTTAGTTTATTTTATATGTTGATTGCTTTTAATGTGGACTAAAATCAAAAGTAAATGTTTCCCATTTTGCCTTTTTTTTTTTTTAAAAAAAAAAAAAAAAAAAAAAGGTATTTTACCTTTTGGACCTGGGTTTCCTGGAAACCCCAGTCCTGGGAAGCCTGTGTCACCTGTTGGCCCTGGATGTCCTGGATCACCTGGCTGACCTCTTGCTCCAGCCCTACCTGTACAAAGAAATAAGTGAACTATGATGTATCTTACCACAGAACATCAACTTGTAAGATTAGGTGGTTTATAGTTTATCGTTATTAATTAGGACACCACTGTAGATTGTATTATACCTTAGACACTATTTCTCCTCCACAGCAAGCTTGCACAGTTAAAATGCTAATTGTGTTCACAGTATCAAAGCAGGCATGCGCCTGTGAGTTAAGTTTTTATGCAATCTGCCCAAATTCCAGACTTCTAAGAACAACTACTTGCAGATACAAATCTTCCACTTGTTGAGAAGATACAAATGCACGTTACAAGGGTAAGGCTTGGAAGAGAAACAACTGTAAGAACAGAAGCTACCATAAAGCTGCCAAGAATAGCTCCTGCGCTATCTATGGCACCTTTAAGGACTATTGTTTTACAAAACCAAAACAAAGATGCCTTATGGTTAGCCTAAATGTCATTTAGTGTCCTTCAGTGCATTAAAAACCTCTGCAAAATTTAAAATCATCAGCAACCAATAAAATCTCACCTAGAAGCCAAGCCCAAAACCCATCCAAAAAAGGGAACTCAGGTTCTTAATATCATAGAGCAATGGTTAGTAACAGTCATGTCATAAAGGAACCAGGAAACTTAATACAGCTACTTTTTTGATTGTGCCCATGCAAAGCATAAGAAGGAGCAAGGGGTTCAGGAAGATTAAAAGTACTTTAACCTAATTTTGTTCATTCTGTTTTGAAGGTTGCAGCAGTCACAGCATATTTTAGGATACATTTTTGTCAAAATTATGCTGAAGATGTCCTTCTGGATATACAAGCTGCAGCATATGCTCCAGATGTTTTCGGTTCCTGCAGGAACCAAGTCATAGCGTAGGACTGCTTGGAATCTCTACCATACCGCACACCATGGACATAGCCCTGTGTGCCCTTCCTATTCGCATCCATCTCCCTTAGTTTTCTTGAAAGGGAACATTACAACTAATCCCATAGTTTCTGTAACACATAACTCCTTTTAATAGTTATTTCAAAGTAATGTTAACAGTTTTATTTGGCCAGAGCTGGGAAAGAGATCCACATCAGATTATCTCTGATTTTTACTGTATTAAGTGCATGTGTACTTACCAGGCACTCCTGGGGGTCCAGGCAAACCATCTGGTCCTTGAGGTCCTGGCAACCCAGGTAATGGTGTTATCTTAGTAGCCTCTCCTTTCAGACCTTCAGCAAATACATAATCAAGATTACAAGACTTATAGTTTGGCAGTATGAAATCTTAAACATTCAAAATTATTAGTGATCAATCTACTTGGTTAAAAATGCAGACTTCTACAGTTTTTGTATTCCTGAAACTCCAACAGACTTTTAAAAGCCTTCAGATCTTGGCTTCATAAAGCAAAAGAATCTTATTGATACCAAGCCCATCTGCTTCCTTATCAGCCCTCCTGCAGTCTAGTGGAGACCCAGAAGAGGCAGCACAAGGTCAGCAGGAAAATGATGCAACTGAGAAATGCTTAATCTGCAAATCCATTTCTTAAAGATTTAATAGGTATTCTCTTGGAGAAAACTTGATTATATCTGCCAACCAACTTTGAGTTCTTTCAGATTATGCTTGCCTATAAATACATACACTGGTATGTTTTCAGCACTCAAAAATGATCAAGTCCTTCATATTTCCCCTGATGACTCAGCTCACACTAATCATGAGTGGATGCATATTTAAAGACTTTTATTTTTTCATGATGAGGACAGTCAAGCACTAGAAGAGGTTGCACAGAGATGATGTTTTTGACTTTATGTATGTCTGCAATTTCAATCAAGTACCCTGTAACACAGGTAAAATATGGTAATATAGAAAGTTACAAACCAGCTTCTCCAGGTAATCCAGGTGGACCAGGTATTCCTTTAGAGCCTTTGAAACCTCTTATTCCTTGTGGTCCATATCCTGGCAGTCCAGGAGGCCCCATCTCTCCAGGAAGCCCAAGACTGCCAGGCAATCCAGGTAGTCCTCTATCTCCTTTTGAACCAGCCAGTCCCTGTTAATGATTACACATGTGTGTATACCAAGCACTACATGGTTTCTACACCAGCTTTCATAACAAAATACCTGATTATCTGTCTGACTATAATCTTGTATAACTTTAGTAACAGAGTGGATCTGATAACTAAAGAGGAATATTCCCTTTGATTTACTTGTGATTAAAAAAGTATAAATTTTAATATCAAGGGTTAAAAATAGATGGTTAGTAAGATGGAAATAGTACAAATAAAACAGCTTGATTTTTCAGTCACTGTAGCATTATACCATTATACACTTTTTCTTTTTAAAACAAGCCTGGTAAAAAACCCAAGCAAAACAAAAAACCAACAAAACAACACCTCAGCTCTGATCCTCCTTGAATACCGTGGAGTCAGGTTTAGAGACAGTTTTATCTGAATCACTTTAACAGTTTTTCAGCCAACACACACAACAATCATTTTTACCTTTTGTTTCTGCTGAACCAAGAGCACTGCCCTAACTCATTTTACGGTCAGACCTCCCAGCTTTTGTGGTTTCTTTCAGCCCTGACTCAAGATTAACTCCTATAGACTGAACAGGAACTATCTGAAATATTATCTCCTTTTAAGCATTATAAGTAGTCAGGAAAACTGGTTTGTTTTTTTATTTTTGGGGTTTTTTGGGGTTTTTTTTTTTCGCTTTTACTTTTTTTTGCTCTTTTTTTCTTTATCTTATTCATCACAGGAATCCGAGATAATGCTCAAATGTAAATATCCAGGTTAACACCACAAAAGACTGCTGAGGTTTTTCAGCAACATGTACCTATACTAGCCTCATCTTTCTCTGATACTGTAAGTCTATTTACTCTCATTCTTTGATACAAGTTGGTTATGCATATTGGTTGCTGTAGTTGAGCACAGTAGTCCTAAGTCAGGTAGAGGATTTTCACTTAAAGTATCTAAACAGATAAAACAGGCTGTTGTACAAGATATAAATACTGACTTAGGCTTCCATGAATTCTGTATTAATTGTAAACAGTGCATACCCACCTCTTCACCTTTGGAACCTTTTGATCCTTTAGAGCCAGGTCTTCCCACAAATCCACTTAAGCCTTTTCTTCCTTTGTCTCCCCTGGCCCCTGGATCTCCTTGCTCACCTTTTGGCCCTTCTGGATACACATATCCAGGCTCACCTTTTGATCCTTTATATCCTTGATGCCCCTTAAAACCTGGAGGTCCCTGGAACAGAGTAATCAAAAGATTTTCAGTGCTAGACATGTCAGCTGTTTTCAAGCCTTTTTTTTTTTCTTTATTAAATACTTGAGAGTAATTCTCTTAATTCTCGTCTTATTCACTGTAATGGCATACTTCAATAAACAAATTTTTTTAGTGTTTTTTCTTTCCCTCCCACCTTTACTCATGATTATCATTCCATTTATGCTACTATAAGCAGAAATAATGCAGGATCATTTAATGGATCAGACTGTTAGCTACCTTGCAGTGCTTTGGTGGCAAGACAAGAAAATGCCTTAAAATCACAGAATCACACAATGTTTTGTGTTTGAAGGGACCTCTGGAGATCATCTAGTTTAACTCCCCTGCAGGTTTACGTAGAGCAGGTTGCATAGGATGGTGTCCAGGTGGGTTTTGAGTATCTCCAGGGAAGAAGACACCACAAACTCTTTGGGCAGCCTGTCCCAGTGCTCTGCCACATTCAAAGGAAAGAAGTGCTTCCTCATATTCAGACGGATCTTCCTGTGTTTTAGTTTGTGCCCACTGCCCCTTATCCTGTTGCTGGGCACCATTGAAAAGAGTCTGGCCCCATCCTTTTGACTTGCACCCATAAGATATTTGTATGCACTGAGAAGATGCCCTCTCAGTCGGTCTATTCTCCAGGCTAAACAGGCCCAGCTCTCTCAGCCTCCAGAGATTTCTGCTACACAGTATCTCTCCAGGCAATTATATGACTGTAATTGCCACAGCTGGCTCTATTCATAGTTAACTTCTCCTCTCTCTGCTTTCCCCCTTAGAGGGGTACCCTCAGTGGGTACTCTATTCCAGCCAAAACCAGTACAAGCTGAAAGCACACTAGGCTTTAGGGATCTTGGGCTCACGAACTCCTGGAAGCCTTCTGGAAAAGCCTGTTAACAGACTCATTCTGCACCTGTACAGCAACCACCACAATGAATACTTATGCATGACATTTTTTTATTAGACAGCACCAACTGTAATTTCCATAAATAATTACTACTACAGGCACAAGTTATAACAACCAAATGGTATGTCTGTGGCAGCAGCTGTCAGCCTTCCCTCTTCATAATGTTTCCCCAGAGGGAATCTCCTTTGCAGCCCTGAAGAAGGTATTATGAGAAGCAAGTTTCTCTGCACCGCTGGAACTTTAGCAAATCCTGAGTATGCTGGGAACAAGATAAGTAAGAAGTCTAATGAAGATCACAGCATACAAAACTCTATATGCTTTACAGCCACTGCCATGATCACAGAATTACGTAGATGAACTGAAGTAAACTGCCCATAACAGGCAGAAGCAGTCTAGCCATCACGAAATACAGAACAGATTAATCACAAAGGTATTTACCCCCCCCACTGCCTGGGATGTACTGCTTGCTGCGCTGAGCAAAACAGATTCACGTAAAGCTAGGTCAGCCATACATTATAGTAGAGACCTCCCTAAGTCTCCTATGCAGACACATCCATTACTAAAGAACTCAAACTACGGAGATCACCCAGTATGACAATGCATGCAAAACCAGCCATGAGGCTTCTGTGAAATAATTCTTACAGGATCTGAAAAATAATCTGAAAAAACAAAGCCTTACTTGAGCTCCTGGAAACCCTGGCATTCCTGGAAAACCTGGAGAACCTTTTGGACCTGTTGTTCCTTCTCTACCTGCAAAAGAAACAGCATATTTTGTGAAGAAAAATGGAAAAAAAAAGACATGGATCTTGACAAGCTCTGATAATCACACCCAGCATTGAATTATTTTACTTGTAACATCTACTGCTCCATCATAAACTGACCTAGCTCCACGCTGCACCTAAGCCCATTAGCATTTTGACTTCACCTCTTTTAGGGCTTGTGCTCCCATCAGTGGATGGAGCTGCATCCGGCTCCCATGCTCATCACAATGTCAGGGCTAATTTGAGTACTGAAAGCTGCAGACATGCCCATACCGATTCTTATGCTAAAAGCAAAATCACTGTCCTTTTCTACTATCCTGTTAGGAAAAGCACGATAACTTACCAGGAATGCCATCTTGGCCACGTGGCCCAGGAAAACCGGGAAGACCAGGAATCCCTGGAATATAGCTGCAATCAGTACACACGTGAGCTTCATCACCTAAAATAAAAATAATTCATTAGTTGTTCCACACCAGTCATGCCCAAGCTTAATTAATGTGGTACTTAGTTTGTTACAGAGGATGGCTAACACTTTTTGGCCAGAGAGCAGTAGACTCATAGCCTTAATTTTGTTGGAAGATCAATTCCAACACATTACAAAATTACCTGTGGTCTGACAGTGAATCAGAACTTATTACAGTTAATTTAAAATGAAGGAACATCCCTTGATTTTTTCAAGTCTAGTTTTAGCAAACCATTTGGATACAGTCACTCCACTGATAAGTCAGATTCTATAAAAAGATGACAGGGGACAAAGGCTTCAGATTAACATGGCTCCATAACAGCTGGGTGACTTTAATGACTAGCAAATGGCAAAGAGATTCAGCAGCTTCTGTAGTGAAATGTGCAGAAGAAACCTGCTCTCAGAGAACAACTGCTAGTGTTGAACTTACCAACAGGAGAATAAGATAACCCTACCAATCTGTAATAACTGTTCCTACAGTTATTACAGATCTACACCTGTACAACTGGTGTGCAGCACTGGCACATGCACTGCTCTTTCACCTGCTGTTTACTGTAAGGGAAGGAAGACATTTGCTATCCCTAATGAATTTTCTTAAATCTCTAAATTCAACAAATGGCTTAAGAGGCAAACGAAATTCAAAATTTCATGAGGATCCACAAAGATTACTGGATTGCACCATCTACTTGTGAGTAACAGCGTTCTGAAGCTGACCTTTCATGCCAGTATCTCCTGGAGGTCCCCGAGGTCCTGTACACCCTGGTTCTCCAGGAGGTCCTGGTAGGCCTGTTCTAAATGTTACCCTACCTGTTAATGAAATGAGCATGGCAACATTGTATCAGCAGATTATTCACACAATTCTCTTGCTGCAAAGAGAGAAAAAAGTTGCAGGGATGAGCTGGAAGCTGTACTCTGTTCCTTATAGGTCCCTTCCAACTTGAGACATTCTGATTCATTTAAAAGAGAGAACTACCTGGACAAATCCAAACCACTTGTAACTAGAAGTACTTGAGGATAAATATGGTAATGTTGAAATTAATCTCAGCAGACTGTTGGATCAATTTGTCTAGCCTTTAAAAAGCATAGGCCCTTCCGGGAAAGTATTCGCAGCTTACTTGAATCAACACAAATATAATTCTCTCTTTTACCATGAATGGGAGTAATTTATTATTGCTGTTGATGTATCTTCGACAGAATTATTCTGCTGTATTTACTATTACTGGGGAAAAACAGAGCATGCATCAAGCTCTTAATAATAAGGTAATACATTTGTGAGATAAATATACTTTTCAGAGAGAGAAGCACTACACTGGTATTGGTTCAGAAAAACTTGTTTTGGTGATACCGCATTTAAAAGAAACATGATGCTATTGTTAGTCCCAGATAAAGATGTGTTCCTAGTTAATACAGTTTCTAGAAGTTTTATAAATGGCTACTGCTTTATTTTCATGCTGCCAAAACTTCAAACCTGCCCTAAGGCCCATTAAGACCTATGGATTGTGCAAGTGATCTCTAGCATTCAAATTAGCCCCTTCTGAATTTAGTCTTACAGACTTAGTACAACTTTTGGAAGAATTAAATAACAGATTTTCTCTAATTAGTCTTTCCTGGTTTAAAGTAGCAGATCTTATAGTCACGGTCATACAAAAAGGTGAGAAATATTTATTTTGAGAAGACCTTGTATCTTCCCCACAGATTCTCATTAGCAATGGAGCACAGATATTCACTATATATGTGTGTTCATGAATATCCTAAAACAAAACTTCCAAAAAGAAATTATGTTCAACCATTTTACTCAAAATATACTCTGTAAGTAATGTATTTATATAATCTCATACATTAGTTATTGAGTAGACTCTGGATTTGTTCTTATTCATTATATATATAACGTCACCTGGCTCTCCTGGAGGACCTGGTAATCCAACAGAACCAGGTCTGCCAGTCATACCAGGTAGTCCTGGAGGGCCTACAATACACAAGCCAGTTTGTCCTTTCTCCCCTTTTGCTCCTTTTGGCCCAGGAAAACCTGGGGGTCCTCTCAGACCAGGTCTTGACACACCTAGCCAAAGAGGAAAAAATACAGAAGTTAAAGAAGAAATGGAATTTCAAAACAAATAAGTACTTGATAGGATGAGCAAGAGACAAACATACTGAGTTCATCCTACAAATCTTTTTTATCTTGTAATATGTTAAATAATCACAATGAGAATGTAAAAACATTTAAAAAATCTTTAACCCCTCTTTAAATATGTGTCCCATCAAAGCTTTTGTGTGACAACTTTTACCACTTAAGAGATATGTTTAAAGTCATCTGAAATTAAGATTTCACTAAGCTGGTTCGGTATAACAGGCAGGAAGAATAATGTATTTTATTGTTGGCATTGGATCATTACACGTACCTGGTCTACCAGCATCTCCACGAGGACCCTGTGGCCCTGCAAAAGCAATGTATTTAAAATTTGAGTTAAACCATTCTATACTCTGCAAAGTCACTACTCAGTAATATTGACTGCAAACTCTGGGCTTCAGCATTTTGAGCTTATTTTAAGAATTCAGTTTTACCCAAGTAGGTATCTACTACTTACCTAACTGTTGCAATACTGATTATTCTCACTGAAATCTGGCAAGATATGGATGTTTAAAACAGGCAGGAATAGGATCCAACATATTTGTCTTGGGTGGAGATACACTAAATTACTTCAGAACAACTTGCCGGCAAACTTGCTTCTTTTTGCCACTATTATTTGCTCTACTAAATACATTGCCTCTTAACAATGCATGAATACCTTTGCTAGGCTCAGCTTTCCTGCTGCCATCCCTTGGAAGTATGAAAATATATTTATAACAACAAAGTGTATTCACTGAATGCAACACAGTCACTTGGATACATAAATATTCATAAAGTTAGAACATCAAAACATGAAAGGCAAGGACTTGCTGGATGGGTATAAGATACAGCCTACAAGATGCTACCTCAGAGTTCACCTCGCAAGTCCTTGTTATATTGTGATACAGCTCAAATAATAAATCAGTACATTTTCATTTTACATCATGGCCAAAATAAAAACTTGCAGATAGTTATTTTGGAAAAGGCAATAAAAATGGCATAAGATAAACTATGAAAGAAAAGAAAAAAAAATAGTGCATTACATTTAAAAGGAAACATACAGCCCTGATGGTCATTAGACAGTATATCAGTGAGCTTAGACTCAATTATTTGTGCAAGGAAATGTGCTAACTTCATTATTTTTAAGAGAAAATACAGCCATAAATCGAAGTCTCACAACACTTTTCAATTCTGCAATTTGATGGGAGTAATTTGGAAATACTCTTGTAAAGGCAGAAGCAGGTTGTTGGGTGCCCAAAAACCTAACCTGCAACAAGCACTTTGAGTGGAGAGCTCTTGCTAAAAGATTCTGGTCTTGATGTCCCACTCACCAGGCATGCCACGTTGACCTTTTGGTCCTGGAGGTCCAGGGAGTCCTTCATCTCCTCTCTCACCAACCACACTATCATAATATTCAGTCTTAAGAGAAAAACGTTAAGAAAAGAAAGAATAGTAAGAATGAAGAGAGAAGCACAGTATCTCATTGTGACCATTCCATTTAGTTATAAGAATGTTATGATCTCATCATTCTTATGTTACGACACCACAAGATCTTCCTAATCACGTTAATTACAAGCAGCCAGAAATGAAATCATAATTACTACACACAGATAATGCCAAGAGACCTGTGCAAATAGGGATTTCACTGAATTCCTGAACTCCCAGAGAACTGCTTGCAGAAGCAATTATACAAGCAAGATTTAAGTTGGAAACTCAGTCATTAATATTACAGTAGCATGAAATAGAAAACACACTTGAAGGAAACCTCTAGGAATCACTTAGTCTATTCCATTGGCTCAAAGCATCGTCAGCTATATCTATACCACTCTTTTAAATAATCATACATGAAAACAGACAAAAATCAGCTACTTGAATCACATGTGCATTAAACATTAATTCCTATAAAAATTAATACTTAGTTTATTGAAGTTTAATGTTACGATATGTCAAAGTCTCTACAAATGACAGACAAAATCTAAAAGCAATTGGCTGTAACTGCTGTAACTATTTTTTTTGTAACTACGAATTCTTGTTCTTTTCTAGATTATTTTGCAAATCAGTATTATAAAAATTATTGTGCCTTGATATGTAAACATCACACTGAAATTTACACTGCTTACTAATGCACCAATTTTAAAATTAATAAAAAACTACTTAAAAATAAAAATTTTTACTTTGCTTCTATAGAGTACTAAAAAATCATTGCTTTTCAAAAAATCAATACCACAAATGATACAGCTTTTTATAAAATTATTTCTTTTGAACAATTTGTGCAGAATGTTTCCCTTTGGTGCACCTGGGGTCTTTAAGAAAGCCACTAGTGAGATAGTATGACTAGACAGAGAAATTTTACTCATAGTATGTCTTGCTTTCTTTAAAAAGTCTCCTTAGGATTTTAAAATTAACACCTCCTATTTTGGAGCTGATCAGAGATTGGTTTAAAAATTAACTCCTGTGAATTTCTGCAAATGTTCTGTGACTGTTCAACCTCCTAGCGAAACCGCTGGAACTGAGTGAGGTCTAACCAGGCCCCAGTCATGCATCCAGCTCCACACGAAGGAAGATGACATCTCTGTGAGACTCTCGGCAACATCAGTATTTTAAGAAAGCCACAGATCAGTGAGAGCATCATGGGACATCTGTTATTGCCTCTTACAGTCAGTTTGGCTTATTCTAATAGTTTAGAAAAAGTATATTATGAAGATAATTTACACTTACCCGACCACAAGCTCCAGGTGGACCAGTGATTCCTTTCCTCCCCTTCATGAGAGGACAGAGAGGGTTTTTTTTATTAAAAACAACACATGGCATTTGGTACCCACTGTTACTTCAGTACATTGCTCATAACATTAAAGAAGCAATTCTGCTCCAGACAGTCCTTCACCACCCCCCTGTCTGTTCCTTGCACAACTATTCAGCCACATACACCAAAAACTCAGTAGGCATAGATGGACGGTAGTTCAAACACATCATCTATTTCAACTGATCTATTCCCTATTCCATGAAAACATTACTTGTCATCTATTAGGTAAAGTATAACATATTGAATACACAGTGATAAGAAAACCTGATATAATAATCTCAAAAGACACCTTACCTTCATCCTCAAAAGCAACAATACAACATTAGTTTAAGAATTCAGTTTTACCCAAGTAGGTATCTACTACTTACCTAACTGTTGCAAAAGCAACAATAAAACATTAGATGATACCTTAGCTCCTTGCCTGCCAGCCAATCCTGGTTTGCCCTGTTCACCATTTTGTCCCTGCAGGTGACAGTACACAATTTCATGAGGATTACTCTTTTAGCACTGTCATCAGTAAGATATAAAATGGAAAGCTTTAATCTTTCATGGTGATAACAAGGTGAATGTGGCTTGCTCAGGGGAAGAAATCTCAGGGAAAGACTCAGATTGGGGTACGGTTCCATTGTTTGTAGGAAATACTGCAGGTCCCTCCTCTAAACCTGCCCTTGTAACAGCACACTCCACCAATCCCCAGGGTGGAGCCGCTGCAGACAGCACATGTATAGGAGGCTTTGGTTTGTTGTCCTTCTGCAAACTACTATTTCTGAAAGGGGAGAAACGGAACACAATGAGAGACTTGCATTCAGCAACTCCCTGTCCCAGAATCTCGACAGTCTGCATGATGGTGATCTCGAGAGGTGTTAGCAAGACTAGGTGGGAAAATAGTGCACACTGCTGCTAAGGCTTTCTGTAAACATATACATGCAAGGTCTTATGCAGTTGAATGCACTAACAGTATAATTGAAATGGGAACAGAGCATGACTTTTGTCATGTCTTTGCCATGACAGAAAGTTTTTTGTTAGCTGATGCAGTAGACCTTTGTGGTCTCGCATTCCACATTCTTTATCAGACTGGAATATGTTTAGACTGCCTGAGAAGGTCATTTTGGCATGAAGAAGATGATGCCTTAGTAAGATACATGTAAAATGGGCTATTCTGATAATAAGAATTTTGATAAGATATTTGTAAGGTCACTGTGACCCTGATGATGTTGTTAAAGTGGAAGTGAATATAAAAGACTGGACATTTAACCAATTGAATACAGTATTCCAAATACATTTGAACAACTTTTGCTTTTAAGTTAGTACACAAATGAGATAATTTTGGTTATAAATTGCACATTTTAAGAATTATATGATGACAAGATGGTAGTTTCAATTTCTATCAGTCACCTAATTTCAGGCCAAGGCAGCTGTGATGCTGACAGTAACTTTCCTTTCTAAAATAATGCCTTTTTCTAGTGATTAAAAACTATTAATTTTGCATCTGGATTTATGCTGAAGTGAAAGTATAAGCCTTTTGCAAAAATTTCAATTTGACTAACCAGAATGAAACTCAGTAAAATTAATTTGGCATAACTTGGACTGTGTCTCAAACTCATTAGATAGCAGCAAGCAACCGGTCTTTCTATTTCACACAGAAGAGACATCTATGAACTGAGCCTCTCTCTCCTGCATACATGTCTGACAACACGGTGTGTCCCAATGCCAGCTATGTAAAAGGGAATGTTTCACAGTGGATGCAAATCAACATTTTCAAACACATTCTGCAATGAGAAAAAGCCATGACAGGAAGATATGTCCATGATAACCAGATGACTATTACTTAGAAAACATTTAAAAGCTTTCCTTCTTTACCGGTAAGCCAGGTGGACCTGGGGCACCATCTTTTCCTGGTTTACCCTACAAAGGAAAAACATAATGAAAAGTAAAAATAAATTAAGAAGATTCTAAGAGGGGTTATCGTATTCAAACAGTATAACAACTAAATGCTGTGCAGGTAACTGTATTTTATGTCTTTACAGATTTTGAAAAGCTATTGAGATTATTTTTAAAATATTCATTATTGCTAATCATAATTGATGTTCTTAAAACTGATATTATCATGAGATATCCCCCTGGATATTCTTTTTCCTGTGGAAGGTTAGTTGAGGCAGATACTTCACTAGCACAAAGTGCCAGGCAAGTGCAGAAAGCTTGGTGCAAAACCAGGTCCTTGCAGAATCAAGACAAATGATAATACAGCAGCTAGCAGCCCTTCTAGTGGTAAACAAAGAAAGACACTAAAAGGGAATTGTTCTCTTGCAGGAAATGGGGTTAAGAGGTGATTTGAAGAGAAATTAATTATCGAAAAAGAACAGGGAGTGCATTTCAAAGGGATTGGAAGGAGGGCAGTAGATGGAAAAGTGAAAACAGAAGGAGGCAGCATGCCAGAGGCATCTTCAGTTTCCTATGGTGCTCAGCACATCAGGCAGCCTTCCACGGAGGTCCGGCTATAAAGCGTTTCATCAATAAATCCCAAACAAACAATAACAACAAAAAAAAAAAAAAAAAAAAAAGAAGACAAAGGGAAGGGAAAGAAGGGAGAAAACGGGGAGAGAAACAGAATGAAATGAAAATCTAATTATAAATATGGATACCTTGCTTGCCACCTTGAAGGCAGAAGTGAGGAAAAAACAATCCATTAAAATCCACAGCAGGAAGGTAGTGATAAGGTAAAAGGGGAGTGGAAGATTACAAGCTCAGAACAGGGGGGAAAGTACATTTTAGAAATTTGTTTTGCACAGAATAAATCAATGAAACTTTATTTTTGAAATGATGACCAGACTATGAATTATGATGCAAGCCTCATGAAAAAACAGAAGTACTCAAAAGATGGCAGACCTTATAAAAGATGATACTCTTTTATAAGAGAAGACGGGGAGCTGAAACAATGCACTAGTTTCCAAACTTCCTTGCAAAAATAATGTTTTCTCCTAGAATATAAAATCCGCAATGTTTGGTATTTTGTGCTCACTGATGTAATTTCAATAGCAAAGGGAACATTTTGTTTTCATTTTAGAATAGCCAGTCAGTCAATGTCTTAACACAATTTGTGTTTTCTTAGCATTCTTCAAGATCAATAGGCAGAAAAGGAAGAGTGCTCTATTTCCTCCACAAAGGAGGAAGGGAGAGGTCAATTAACAAGAGTTCTAAAGAACACTGCATGACAGGACTAGGTTTATGCAAAAAGAAGACATAAGAAACACAGAAGATGGAGGAAGAATACCACACATTGGTTAGCAATAACTTTTATTACTTTACACCAGTAACTCAAATCAAAATTAAAATTTTCATAATGCATAGGAATAATAAAAATAACAATCAGGTTAGCATAATCATCGTTATAGTACCATGCAATTGAAAAAAGAGCAACCTAAAGGTAGTACTGGTCTGTCTTGTTACCTTTCCTTGTAAAATAAATTTATTGCAACCACAAGAAGTACAAGAAAAGTTTCAAAATATGTATGTTTGGACTGAATGAAATATTTCATTTGAAAATTAATTTTCTTACTATTGCTATCAAAATGTATCTGGTATGTTTTGTTCTGAAAATGTTACAAAAAATAATGTAATTTATTTAGATATTTTAGGGTTCTTCTCTAATAAAATATTATTGAACTGTTATAAACTCATTTCATTTTAGTTACTAAGAATTTGCATCTTTCATTGATTAGTTTTTATCTGAAACTTTGAAAGCCATTTGAATGTGAAATGGTAATTTTCTATTTAATTCCCTTCGAAATGTAGATATACTCCAATAAATTATCTATTCATGTACATGCTTTTTAAAATAAACACATGATTTTTTTCTCATATTATCCCCTTAAGAGAAGAATTCCCTTGTAACAACTTTCTTCACATCCTCACATACTTGCTGGTTCAGCATGCTAATTTAACTCTACTGCCTTAAGTAAATCCAGGGGTTTTAATTTTCTTCTACAAATACTCTGGCACTATAAAGCCAGTCCATTTTCAAAGACTTTTTTTTTTTTTTTTTTTTAATTAAGTTTCAATAGTAGAAACTTTACAGCAAAACAAATAGAAGTGCATCCACCATCTCCTGAGCTTTACTTCATGGACTCATAATACCTGAACCTGCAAGAACAGTAATATGGCTTTCAGCTCTCTGGTCAGGCTTACTTGATGAAAGAGCTTTTGAATCTAAGAAAAATCACTGAGTGGCACTGAAACAAAAGCTGGAGAGGAGCACCAGTGCAAAACTGCTCTTCAGAACAGACTAATGTGTGTATTCAGTTGTTTACACATACCTGTACTCCGGGTTCTCCTCTGTCACCCTTTTCACTTTGAGAATCACCAACTGGCCCCTGTAATAAAATCATGCTCAAGATGCACATATATTGACTCACCTTTTCTACATTAAATGTATTTATCTTTTATAATTTTGTTATCTTTAAAAAAGTAGTCTAAAAATAAAGCACAGTTAGAATGCTATTAATTTATAGTCTATTCTAGAATAGACCATCTGAACATCTGGATTTACTTCTGGTCACTTACTGTAAACCCCATTGGCCCTGGAAGTCCTCTTGATCCTTTATCTCCTTTCTCTCCTTTCAAGTCCTATTACACAGAAAGTAAAAATTTAATATGGTCTTGTGGATCTTTTCACACTCAAGTTTTAAAAATAGGAAATCCTTATGTTAACATCAAACTTCTTTAAGCAGAGATGGTTCTACTTAAATTACTAAGAAACAGAATCTTCGTAGCAGCACTTCTGCTGAAGCCTATGATGTTTGAAAAATAAACTGGCTCTGCAGATATGACTGAACATAGCAAGTTCAAAATAACCTACTTGTAACTTCTATATAAGGACAAAATGCAATCCTTTTCATTCACAAAGCAATAATTAAAATGCAAGCTGAATCAGAGCATTTCCTTTCTTCAATACTCACTGTTTTTCCAACATTTTCCATAATTATTCATGTTGCAGTAAAACCATATAGAAAAACTATAAAGAGTACATGAATTTATGAGCTTTTGTGAAACTCTGGTAGCAAAATGTCCTGAAACTTCAGTGGCAAGGCTCAGAGGTCAATGCAGCTGTGGCTCTGACAGCCATTCAGAAAATGTGTGTTGATTTGGCATGGCTAAAAGTGGTTTACTTTTGTGTACTCAGGCATCCACAGCAAGTGTGTTACTAATAGGCTAAGCTGGCTGTACAGACACTCTCTAATAAGAGCGTGGTATCTAACCAAACAAGTCTGAGAAATGTTAGGATGGATAAAAGAAAACGCTATTGGAACAATGAAGATGAAAATGTACTCTCAAAGTACAACCTAGTAAGATGGCTTATCTGAATGTAATGTTTAACAGTATTACTACCGTCATGTTGTCTGGTCCACTTAATGTCACAATAACAGTTCCTGGGGGTCCAGGGGGTCCAGTTAAACCAACGTCACCCTTGAAAAAAAAAATAGAGCAATAATAAGCAGTGTGTTTGTACTGTTTCAAATTACTATCATTATACTTTTTAATTCATGATAATTTTTCTGTCAGGTAACATTTCTATTTGCTTGTTATTTATCTTCCAATAAAAAAAGGCATATGGGAGATTAAAGACTACTATGAAAACATTTTCCTAGCTGGGAAATATAAAGATGCACATGTTGATTTCTGTTAAAGTATATAGAATTGGCTTAAATTTTTAATACTCTTTGTTTAAAAGTTATACAATCATTTTAACTCTAAATAAAATAAACTTATCTCCTTAACTTAATTTTTTCTCTCAAACTGATCAAGTCAAACAATAAAATACATTAACTGTCTTAGGTGACATGCTTAAAACTGAAGTCTGTGAACTACAGGGAGATGACTGTAACAGTGCCAACTGATACAATTACCTTTCATGTGTCCTTAACAGAAAACATTAATATTGAAGTACACTTTTTCATTAAGGATCTTTTAGAACAGGGAAAGTCTTAAATGTGATCTTTCCTGTGGGGCTCAATAAAACCACATCCATAATTCCCAGTGATTTTAAGCCAGTGGCATGCCTTTGCATGCGACTGCAGAGTAACATCAAAGAATACACCAGTCTTTCATAAGAAAGCCAGATGCTCCATGTTCACCTGAGCAAATCCTAATCAATAATCAATTCTATTTACAGAAATTTTCCCAGGAAACTTCTAGCACATGCCCAGTAGTAGCTACAAAGTTAAAACCAATCCCACTATCAGATAGTGCTGCTTCTGTTCACAGCTGAATCTGTGCAGGTCAGCTAGATTGTGAGATTCCGCAAGGTCTTGAAAGGACCTTCAGACATATTACACTGGTTCTCCAGTGGCAGCTGAGGTCCACAGAGTCAATATATGCATTTGCAGTCATTTCTAGCTTAACGTCAATTATATGTGATACAAGTAAGAATATAGATGACAAGTTATCCAATTTTTATTCAGAATCTGAGAGGTTTTCTAGCAGCATAAAGGCTGATACTGAAAAGATGTTGGACATAAGAAGCTGTGAGTCTACAGATGCTATATATTTACCAATGTTTACATGCTTAGACAAGCATTTAGGAACACTGTGCAAATAATATCTAAATGAATTTAATGCTATTTGTTAGTAAATGTTAACTTCTGGCCCCCCATGGGTTTCTACCCTTCTGTCAGGAAGTTTATATCATTGGCACTTACGTGAAAACAGTTTGTCCTTAGATATGAATTGCCATGTTTTCATCTTCCAATAAAAGACTTCTATACATATACTGAAAATGTTTATCTCACAGTACTTACTTCCTCAAACACTTCACCACAGTATATCAGAAAAAGCAGAAAACGGAAAAAAAACTTAAAAAAAAATTTTAGGCATTTTATACAATTACCTTTCTTCCTTTGGTTCCTATTACTTTCAGTCCCATAAGACCCTGTAAAAAAGTCCCCAAATGTTATGATTTTTTAGATTTTAAAAACACCTATAAAATGAGTTAATTGGTGTTACACATAATAGGAAGTTTTCATTTTTATTACCAATCTCAGACTACCTTAGGTCCAGGAGGTCCTGCTTTCCCTGGCATACCCTATAAAAAAGGAAAAAAAGAATTACAATCTTCAGCACCAATGTAGGTGTTTTGAAGTATCTAATTTTCATGTGAGTTACATCACTAGTTTTATTCTTTCATCTTTAAAGCCACAATTTGTTGTGACAGAATGTCTGTACAGTCTATTTCCAAATATATACATCTCTCATACAGTTACACACATTAGTACTTAAAGTGACCTTATGGGTAATTATTTATAAATTAAAATTTATGTCTACATGGACAAGGATTCTTCTGAAAATGTGGGAATTATCATGCATAAAATGAATCAAAAGAAACTGGGGAAAAAAAACCTGTAAGAAACCCCAGATGAGTGCAGAGGGGTATGGATTTTGCATTCATATCTCTAGATCTCAAACAAGTCTGTGAGAGTCAGGTACTTTTATCTGTGTAATTCCATAGGTTCCTGGGAAGATCAAAAGTTAAAGTAACAGGTAAGACAAATTCATACTCACTGGAGCTCCTGGAGGGCCCTGTGGTCCAATTTCTCCAGGATATCCTTGAGCACCCTGGGCACCCTGCATGTTAAAAGAAGACACTAAATCTCCTGGCAAGATGATGAGCAAACTACAGTGCTAAATTCAATGAACTGAGTAATAAACAGAGGAGCAGCATTGCCTCTGGATTTCCTTTCCATGTCTCAGGATAACACAGAAATAGAATTTCTCTTCACCTGCTTCATTGGTTTGTGTATGTTTTGAAACATGAGAAAACATCTGCTCTAAACTAAACCACTCAAGTGAGCACGTATGTCCTATTTAATTGTGGATATTCTCATGATCCATGTAGTCTATTGCTAGCCCTAATAAGCCTTTAATCTTTCAAATATTCTATGCAATAAAATCTATACCTCAAAGCTCATTTTCAAAGAAATTGATTTTTTTTTTATTTTTCTTCATTTTCCTATATTTTCTTTTATTTTCCTACTGTTCTCCAATTATTTTACAACAGTCAAAAGAAATGTCTGCTCTGTCTTCTCCCATTCACCTCAGTTTTTTAACATGGATCATACAGTCCTTTCTAGTACTCTATAAATTAAGCTGCTCTAAATCTGTTGAATCTTACTTCATGGGGAATTTTACAGTTGAACTAGATGGTTGCTGTAGGTCCCTTTCAACTGAACTATACTATATGTAGGAGTAAACCCCTAAATTTACGACCATTTTGTCTCAATTTCTGAAGTATTGTTGTTTGTTTGAAACCTGACTTTCTATCTCGCTTCACTTACACACAATGGACACTACTGGTTCTGATGGCTAAATTAATTACTATTATCTTGGTGTACTCTGGTTTGTAAAGTCAGCAGAAAGACTTTGAATACATGGTATTAATTGGATTATATAAAGTTAAAATTTATCTTTAAGACACAGAATTATTTTCTGGTTTATAAATTAGTTAAATAATTGTAAAAAAAAAATACTGTATCTGTATAAAGAATGCAATACATTTAAATTACATGTAATATCCAAAATCTAATATACACACATTATATATAATGTGATTTATATATTTATATATGTATACACACACATATATTTTCACATGTAGATATCTATCTCTCACAGTCTGAATTAAACCAAATTACCTGAAGTCCAGGCATTCCTGGCAATCCAGGATCACCTTTTGCATCATACACTTGGTTATATCCATCTGCAGGGCACCCCTGGACAATTAGATAATAAAGAAGATTCAAAGTTATGCTGTAGAACTTTGTAACGGAATAGATCTTCTAATGCAATTAGTATGGATAAAGCACCCAAAGTTTTTGGTTGCTTATTCTTGATAGTAAACCTTCTGTTTCCCATGAATGGAGATGTTAAGAACTCTTCCCTCAGTGAACATACACACAAATTGCTTATCACCAGTAAATATTTCACGCTATATGATGTAAATAACTGACCTTCTCTCCTTTGATGCCAGTAATACCCTACAAAGAAGAACAATTATATTAGTAAAACAGAGAAGAGAGACAGTGGTGAAAGGACACACGAATATTCTCTAAGTTCACTGATCCTGAAGTGATTTATTTTCATGGACGTTGTATATAGCCAGGTACATGCTTAATGTACCAGACTTCAATTTAAGAAGAAAGGGCATATTGTTAAAAAATAGTCTCGCCTCACAGTTTCAACTCTACAAGTGAAGGCAGAGAAGTTTTGAAGCCTGACCTTAATAAATAAATAAATAAAAATCAGGAGAGCTGGTAAAGTAAAGATCATGTTTAGAAGTTATTAGATTTGAAGTCACTGGAACTTGACAGACAGCATTACTTTTCTATTTGTTTTCTATTTGTTTTAAAAACTTCTTTAAAAGACACATTTCTACAGAGAAAAAACAAATTTAGGGTCAAAGCAAAGTACCCAGAAAGAGAAGTTATAGATTTAACTCCTGGTTCTTAATTGACTTAATTGGGCCATATCCTCAAAGATATTTAGGCATGAACTGAAACTGCAATCTATTAAATGTATATTGGATACCCTTAGAGATCTAAGTGGCAAATTTTCATGAGCATCCCTTGAGACACTAAAGAGCGAATCTGCATGCACTTATTAACTAAGAAGTTGAGGCCTGACATGTAGTCAATAAAGCATTACTTTTAACTTCAGCTTCTTTACCACACAGTTTTCATAACAGTAAAACGGGGATACCTATACATTTCAACTGCTGTAAATACCAGCTAATGTGAGGCTTTACACTCCCTCAGTGAATATCTTTACGCGGTGGAAATGCACACAAACAATTTCACAAACACCTACTGGAACACCTGGAGCACCTCTTCCACCTGGA
Organism: Psittacus erithacus; assembly: GCA_009867235.2. Taxonomy (NCBI): domain Eukaryota; kingdom Metazoa; phylum Chordata; class Aves; order Psittaciformes; family Psittacidae; genus Psittacus; species Psittacus erithacus. Next base: position 80,938 of record WYDI02038809.1, on the reverse strand, counting down.
AGACCTGGAAAACCTTGATCGCCCTGAAAGTAGTAACAGTGACTGTTAATACATATTAGTGTTTATTATTTGGTCTGATTTTAGCAAATGTGATTACAAAAGAAGTTTCTTATGTTACCATACTAAAATTGTGAGTTGCATTACCACCATATTTGCTAGAAGTGGCACAGCTTCACTGTATGGGTCCTTATACCTATCCTAGACAGTAGGATTTATTAGCTGTGTCAGATCAGTTTATTGTTTCACTAGAAATGTATGATTTTCTGTGGTAGGCATTCTTCTGACTCCCTCTTTCAGAATGCTGGCAGCATTTGTCATAGAGCAAATCAAAACTAGCAAATCTGTAACTTAATGTTAAGCCTTTTCTTTTAATTGCTTTCAGAATTTATGAATTGCCAACTGCAAGCTAGACACCAATGAAATAAAATTAATGAACTATTTATCTCTTCTCTAACACACTTCAACAGAAGGCCAGGTGAGACAAAGCTGATTAAGTCTTCTGGATTTAATGAAAAAGTTTTTATCTGTCAAAATACCAAACATTAGTCTTAACTTTTTAGCAAAGGCCATTAACATGCATTATTTAATTATCTATCTTACACAAAAAGGCTACATTTTTCCTTCCTCTGGCTTCATGAGTCAAATTTTTCCCAGTGATAAAGTCACAAACCATAACAAATCAAAGCTTTTGTATATCAGGGGAAAAATTCAGAATGCTTTTTGGCCGTTCCCAAGCATAGTCAAACACAACCTCCATAACATTTAGCTTGGTTTGTACCTTTGTGCCGTTGCATCCTGGAACACCTGAACGCCCAGGAGGTCCAACACTACCCGGTTCACCCTAAAAAGAAGTGCAAAATTGATACAAGTTCTGGTTTTGCACATTCACATTAACTTACAACAACACTGAGGGAGTTTATTATGGAGCAGTGTTCCACAAGACCTGAGGGATTACAATGTGTTCGTAAATCATTACAAGGAGTAACAATTGATGATGCTAAGATTTTTATCTCTAGGCTAACTGACAGAGAAAATGCTGATGTTAACACTAGAGCGAGCATGCTGGGCTGAGGAAAACTGTACTGAAGACTGTAGTAAGAAAGAAATAGTTGAATCGGTTTAATTTTTACTTACTGGAAGGCCTGGGGGACCTGAAAATCCAGGTATTCCTGGGACTCCCTAATGAAATAAATACAGAATAATAATATTACAAATATTAGGCAAAAGCTCATGGTGCAATTTTTCTTTTGATTGCATTCATAAGAAGAATGAATGCAAGTATGATTCTATCAAAAGATCGTTATTTCCTTACCCCTCTGATGGTGACCCAAGTAGAATGGTAGCTTATGCACTGTTAACATAGATTGGTTTGCCCACAGAAAAAAAACCAAAACAAATCTTCAGGGAATTCTAGTCTGACTTTTTCATAGCACACCCCACTACTAAATACATACAATTTGAACCTTGTCCATAAGATGCAGCAAAAAAAGCGAAAGTTCTAAAAAATAGGTAATACATGTGCATACGCTATGTCATAAATGCTAAAAATACTTTAAAATTATATATAATGTTTTGGTTTTATTTTTTGCAAATTATTGAACCAAGTTGGCATTTAGCATGATATTTAATACAAACTAGTTTGTTTAAAATATACTTACTCGTATACCTTTGGGTCCAACTAAGCCTGTGAGCCCTGGAGAACCCTAGATCACAAATGGAAAACAATGTGCTTTAATACAATTGAGAAAAAGCATGTACATGTCAACTGGTAGTGCAACATTTTCAATATCAACACGTGCACACAAAACTACATAAATGATTTGCCTATTACAGACACTAAAGCAAACAAGCATTTAATACAACTTGCATAAATCATGGCGTCTTGCCCTCCCATTCAGCGTGTACAGGGGACATATCATAGCATCATAGAATGGTTTGAGTTGGAAAGGACCCTAAAGATCATACAGTTCCAACCCTCCTGGCATGCACCTGGACACCTTCCACTCAATCAGGTTGCTCAAAGCCCCATCCAACCTGGCCTTGAACACTGCCAGGGATGGGCAACCTGTTCCAGTGCCTCACCACCCTCGTAATATAGAAATACATATGACATATCTCACCATAGGCAAAAAAAACTCAACAGGGTATGCTGAGAAAGCAGTTACTATATATCTATCCAAACTGTGAGACCTGGAAGGGCTCCCCTGTGAGTAAATAGACGGGAGGCTCCCACATATGAGTGATATCCATGTAATGATCAGGTATATGCATGTAACAGCCACTCTCACCAGCACTGTTTTGGATGGAAAGGAAAGCCAAGAGCAGGCTGAAAGGGAGCTAAGCAGGATGGGAGAGCAGGGCTGAAAGAAGGCAGCAAAGCATGCCAAAGCACAGCCTAGACAGAACCTGCTAGAATTGTTTCAAGCTTTGCTGATAATAAGAAATCTTTCCCAGAATGGAAATGGGGAATGTAAGAACTGCATGGATTCTGAAAAAGGTTTTGGTTTAGTTTTGTTTTTTAAAATAGAATTCTCCAGTCAGTCATAGCTCACTATGTAGCACAGTAGTTTATGTCTCTCTCTCATACACTTACCTTTGGTCCCTGTGGCCCTGGAGGCCCTTCTGGACCAGGAAAGCCTCTATGACCAGCTGGACCTGGAATACCAGGATAGCCTTTTTCACCCTGTAAATATTAACAGAATGAAGTTCTTAAAATATCAATGAATTCTCCTTTTGATATCTTATTTCTAAGGCATTCATTACTTTCAGTAACTCTAAACTTTGACATACCTGTCTGCTACTGTGGCAGACACATTAGCCTTGCCCATATTGACCTGTTTTTGTGGTCCTGCCTATGTGGTATAAATTTGGTTGAAGATATCAGAAGACAACAGTACTCAAGATTTTGCAGAGTACAGAAGTTAATTGCCAACATGGAAAGTTTAAGAAAGCATCTGATACATACTCCTCGCTAGTATTTCTATATTGTGTTTAGTCACTACAAGCAACACAAATCCAAATCCATCACAGCAGCCTAACTTGTAGTTGGTAACCTTAATGGCTGCCGCTGTACAGGAAGGTCAGTTCCAAATCATCATGTAAAGAGAACACATAAAATTAAAGCTATGCAATATAATACAGGAGGCTAAGTTACAGTGGAAGGGGCATTTTGAGTTTTTTAGTTAAATATAATGAAGATGCAAGTCTTATCTTGGTTAAAATAAAGTGCTTCAAGCCTAGAAACTCACAGAAAAGGTGTTTCAGCTCTTTAGATAGCAGCAATTTAGCATGCTCGATTTTACGCCAGTGAAAAGCCTCCTATCCATGACCTTTTACATCACAACATGACAGGGAAGAGAGAGCATGGGGTTATCAATTCTCTCAGAGACAATTTTCTTATTGCTTTATCAGAGGAGAGTTATACAAAAAAGCATCTGACATTTTGCTGTGCAGAAGTTCTGGTATCTTATTATTCAACGTACAAGGTAGGATCCTAAAGAAGTCCTAGGGAAGCCAAATACCTTGGCTTGTCCTATCACCAATTCTTGCCCTTCAAAATCCCACAAACAGACCAGACTTTATATAGCTTCTGAATTATCAATAAAAAGAGACTATAATCACAGAATATTGTAACAAAAATCAAAATAAGAATTGCATCGTAAAGTGTGTGTGAGATCTGCATCCTAAACCGGCATAGTTTTTTGTAACAAATCGTTTATTTCATTCACCAGCGTCCCAAGGCAAATAAGGATGATGCTACACCAAGACGTGCCACTGGAGGGGGTGTGGTACTAACGCACGCAAAACAGAAAGAAGTCCTTCATCTTCCTCCACTGAACCTGCTACTGCCTTACTGAAGCAAGCCATGGGCTGCTCTCCAGATACAGAGCAGCGCTGCGCCCTCCTGACAGTTTCACTCCCCTTCACACAGTACAGGCAATTTTATCCACAGTTTCTTCTTGACAAATCAACAAGATCAGAGGATTCTTGGGTTGGAAAGTTTCTTAACATCGAACTGTTATCAAAGCATACTGATTAATGAAGTTGTCCTGACTTTCCAGTGTTGCCTGAAAAACAGCAGTGTACACGATGATTAACTCTTACCTACTAATTTCTCAGTTGCTTTAACATGGAACTGATTAAGAAAAATTGTGGGTGTTCTTTCTTACCAGTATTTCGTGGGCAGCTTATTTTTTCTAGTTTTCACCTGGTCTCAATCTCACTGATTAAGACAAAGTCATTTTAGACCAACTGAAAAAACATGAAAAATAAGCACGGAGATTTTACTAAAGACATGAGCATACTATCCTTTCCCATCTAAGAAAATGTTTTAATTATGAACATATTTACTTGGAGATAACTTCCCTCCAACACTGAAATTAAAAGTAAGACTGGCGGTGTTTTCTGTGGTGCACTATGACATTTTTTCTTGGTAATAAATGTATAGAAGGAAAGTTGTGAGTAATACTTTAACAGGCAGACATGTTGAACAGTGGGGCTAATCACAATCCTAGATCTATACAGATGTCTGGAATCTACTGATAAGGTTTAGTATGGCAATTGCTGTGCCCACAGGTAGCCTGAATTACAACCACGACTGCTTCAATAATGCCCCTTTCATTTGTGAATCAGTTGTTTTTCCAACTACAAGCAGGAGTTTGAAAGAATTCTTGGCATTTGTTTAATTCAGGTTAGTCTAAAAGCCACTCCAAGCCTCTGCCAAAATACTATTGGCAACAGGCATTGCTGCGGCTCTATTACTTTGGATGGATTTGATGCTGTTCCCTCACTGCTGGCAAGGTGTTCTATCCGTCTGATGCCTGTGCATGTAAATTTCCTTCAGATGCTGGGAAAGGGTATGCAGGGGGTGGGGAGAGATGGACAAGGCCCAGAGATGGAAAGAGGAAAGCACTGAGCATGACACTCTTGATGGTATTATAAAATTTCTAACAGCAGAGTGGCTGCCAGTGTAATCGTATCTGTGGGCATTTGTTAGGAGTTTGTGAAAGAGACCTAGTGCTTCAGACAGCTATTCTTGTATTGGTGTTCAAATGGCACGCAATGCTGTAAACAAAGTAATGCATTTTTAAAAATGAATCTAAAAGTCTTCTTAGATAAACAGTGTCTCCAGAGTTATTTTAACAGAATTTTGTAAGATAATGTATTCCTTTAATGATTTTCTCTATACTGTCTTAACAGAGTATCATCACACATTAACTTACTATGTTAAAACACCTGTGTGTTAACAATTCCCAGAATTAAGCTAATGTTAAAAAAGAAAAAATGTATTTCTTCTTACCTTATTACCTTTTATGTTATCACAAAAGCAGGGACCTTTACCTTTGCATACACAGCTCTGAAAAACAAAAAAGGCAAGCTTTATAATAAAATTGTTTTTCTCATTGTGTTGTTTGGTGTGGGGCAAATGATATCTCAGTGGTTTTAGTAAGGTAATTATTTCAGAGATAATAAAACTTGAGGAAAAAAAATGCTCACAACAGTGGAAAAGACCTCATTATTCCTCTGTGCTGTCTTCTGAGACAGGTGAGAGCACTAATTTAATTTTGTAGTTGGGGTGAAGGCCAAGAAGCCATGCTTAACATCACCAAGGTTATAGTACCAGTATGCAGTGAAGAATTCAAGAGTTTGGGCTCACAGCATTAAACATTGATGATTCTTTAAAAAAATATTATAGTAACAAACAAATATACTGATATTGGTTTATATTACAATTATATTCTTTATATTTTAATCTATTAACCAATAATTTTCTGACTTTTCACAGCCATGTTCACCTTCTGACCCTGGCTCATGGTACATAATACTATTACAAAGGACCCTCAATATTGCTGGTTCTTAATTCTGGAGGTTTCCTGAGTCAAGCTGTGTGACAGCTGGTGCCCTCATACATGATGTTCCCATGCGGGCAGCAAGTCCTGGGATGTAACTGCTACCAGCATGCCTGTGTCTTCAGGTGAGGCTGGAGTTCAAAGCCTTCCTTGGAGGGCTGAGTCTTGAACTGTAGCATCCAAACCTCTCTTTGAGCCTCTACTGATGGAACATGGCATGGTTATCTAGGAGCAACTACAATTTGGAAAATTCAAAAATTAATCAAGTATGAAGAGATATTCAGGCTTTTAGTGTTCATATCTAAGTGAAAAAAACAACCAACCAACCCAACCAAGGATATTCAGTATGTAACTGGATTGGCAAGATGGCTAAATTAGCTGTCTTACGCACCACATAGTGGTGGTAGCAGGTTGCTCAGCAGAGCTGCAAAGTGTACATGAGATCCTGGGTGAACAGGGGAACACTTAACCCTTCTGTGCCGTTTCCAGATATGGCTATCATGCACTCAGTACCTTGGCTAACCCAGACTGGTTGGGATAACTCTGCAAAGGACTTTTCTATCCTATTTCAGTGGCATATTCTATTTCAGTGGAGTGGAGGAGAAGAAAAATAATCCTTTGTTAACATAAATATTATACATACTAAAACATAATTGGCTATTGAAGCCATGTATTCCATAGAAATGTAGAGTCAACTGCATTTATTGTCCTTCCTTGTACACTTAATGTCTTTGGTTTTTAAGTTCTTGCTGAGTGGCTTTTTCAATTGTACTGCTGTAGAAAGAGAGTTATTTTTCAGTTTATCCTCCATCTTAGTATATATGTTTAACACACTGACCATATACTATGTTATAGTTAAAGACAATAAGAAAGGACAACTAATATGTATTGGTTATGAAGGTGTTTTTCTAGATTGCATAAAATTCAGAAAAGAAGAAGTGTATTTTCTTCTTACAAGCCTTTAAGATGATATGACATGAAATTTATATTTAGATCTTGAAGACAGAATTAATTAGCCCCTACAGCTGGTCATAATACAACAGCAGCACTGTTCCAAATTTATAACTTTTCCAGTGGTGTTCTCAAAAAACAGAAAATAAAAAAGTTCTCCATACATTTTAAAATTATAAAGTCAGATTGTCATTCAATTTAAATTTGCCTGTAGCAATATGTTCAGGCAAACATCAAAAAAGCTAGGAGGAATTTCTTCTATTATTACCTTCCAAAACTGAGGTGCGTGGTATCAGCTAGCCGCCTTCATTTCTTACACAATTCATGGTGTTCATCTCTTTCCTTTAACTACACAAGGAAACTTGACATCCTAGTTTAGAACAAGTCATCCAGTCTCCTTAGGTGTCTCTTTTAGGATGGAGGAAAGATACTGCAAGTATTTGCTGCTCAATATGGACTAGACAACTACTGACAGCAGCTGCCTGTCTTTTAGGTGGCTGAAGTTAGGCGAGATGATGCCATCTATTCATTTAAAAATAGATGTAGGGGGTATTCCTCAAGTGAACAGCTGTTTAAACATTAATTTACAAAATAAAACAAATTAGAATCAGTTGGCCTTGAAAAACAAATCCTCCAACAAATGATTGTGTCTGCCTGTGTTCTGTGGACAGATCAATAGTTGATTACTTGATGTTTCAAGCTAGACTTTTAAAGAGTTGCAAACATTAAATACTTAATTCTTTGGCGTATTTAAAGAAGACACTTTCTTCCTCTGATCTGACGTCTAGAATTCAAGTGGAAAACAAAGGTGTCATGTAAAACAGAACCATGTGACTCTGCTACCTTTACTATTATTTTAATCAATATATCACCAGAGACACAAGAATAAACACTAGTGCAGAACTAACAACAAACAGTATCCTGATTTCTTCTTGGTAAGGTCAATCAGTTTGGCACTGGATAATCTAAATTTGCCAAGTTACATGACAGGGACCTTAAGCCTTTGAGCATAAATACCAGAAGATAAAATGACATATATCTCAAAATATATTTGGAATAGTCTAGAAGATAATAAATTTTCTTCTTCCCTATTGAATAATGGTACCTTCCATGCCAAATAGGCGACACAGATAATGGTACATGTCTGCTAAGCAGTATAAAAATGGTAACTGTTCAGTGTTCATCATTCCAAGGAAAGCTGTAAACACAGTATGCAGCAAAAGTAGTCTTAAATTGCAGGTACTGTGTTTTCCTGCTGTACAGGGCTGGTGAATGACTCAAGCTACTGCATTCTCAATGCTACTGCATTTCAGTTTGCATCTGAAAACTGTAAAGTAACTACAAGACCTGTGAGACCTTTTTATGTCTCAACTCCTGAAGCAAAGACTTAGCTTGCAGACCAAGTAGGCACACGCCTGAGCCCAGGGAAGTTATTGTTTACTGAGGCAAAAAATGCTTGCAGTATTCCAGATTCTCTGAATTTCTCCAGTATAACTTAGAGCATATCTCGGCTTACCATCGAGAGCTTTCCTGAGAAATAGCCATAGCTGTCTTGTCATCTTCCTAGTACCAATTATTTACCATTATAATTCTACAGACCTTTGAGGAGTTGTACCTTATTTCTACCTGTGAAAGCAAAGCTAGATGCCAATTCTTTACAATATTTGTATGTAAAGCACAGTTTTCAGGACATGTAGAGAAATCACCAAATGAAGTGACTTTTCTGTAACAGGTGTAATCTGCAGAAGACTTGATATGTGCAGATACAGAAGAAATTTTCTTTTACAATCAACGATAATCCAGGTGAAGTTAAATGCATGAACATGTAGAAACTTCTGACACTACACAACTAATCAAGGTTATTTAGCTATTTAAAGCAAAAGAGCCTTTGCTCTGCAAGAAGTCAGAATGCTTCAAATGTGTTTAATTGGCCATCAGTAAGCTTTCAGATCAATTTAGGTCTTTCTGTGTATGCCTATCACTTTAAAGTGGAAAGACTAAATACGATTTTACATTACACAGTCAGCTGGATACTACTAAACGTTTTGGCATATGATTTTTACATATGATTAGATTATATCTTTAATAAAGGAGCTTTGTATCAAAAAAAAAAAATAAAAAAAAATCATTGCTCACACTACTGGATGTTTCCACATCATTGCAAGATGCCTGTGGCTCCTTTATCTAAGAGTCATAACAAAACAATAGTACACTGCCAAGTTATAAGGTAAGGAAATTGAATATTAGTTATTATGGTTTATTCTGGATCCTCACAATAACATCCACATCCGTAAATGCATTAATTTACTGCATACTTTTCAGTGTTGTGATTTTTATAATAATCACCTAAGTTCGTTTCAAATATTTAGATATGATAGATGGCACTAGATTCTTGATCTAAAAATCAAGGCCAAAGCACAAAGCCACATCATTCATTACATGATTAACAAATTAAGTCACCAATGAAACAAATTAAAAAAAAACAAAACAAAAAAACCCAAAAAAACCCCACCACCAAACAACAGTTTCATGGAGTAGTTTATAGAGGAGCTCTTTTAGAAGTGTTTTGAGAGACAGTAATAGTATCATACGTTCTTTAAATAATTCCAGCTGTACATGCTGAAGCACATTTACTGCCATGGTTGATGTTTTGTTCAGTAGGTGCAACTTTATCTGTAACACTGAATCGCCCTTCTTACACTATAGGATTGGATTAAAAGAGCTCTGCCCTCTTCCTGCCCCAACTCAGAAACTGACTTATGCACCTGCTTAAAAAGTGTTCCAGTCCCCTCCTTCACTGAATCCCTCAAAGAAATAACAAAGAAAGAAGGAAGAAATAACATACTGGAGACTATGCTGTCATCTATTCAAAGTTTAACATAGACTCCGCATGGCACTGCTACTCATAACATTGCAGCCACGGCAATTTCATGTGGAGTATCAGAGAGAATCTTACACAGCTCTCAGCATTTTGCTAATAGAGCTGGTTATATGGAGGATATCAGAGAATGTATTTAGGGATGTTGGCAAAGGTGAGTATGTCAAAGAATTAATGTAAAGAAAAAAGCAAACAATGATAGCCATTTTTATCAATAGCACAGGCTTTGAGTCACATCACTCACATTTCAGGGCAACACAGTCATACTGGTAATAGTTTAAAGGCAGGTTGATGGGGAACAAACTAAATGAGCCAGTGAGGGTGATGAGACAATATTGTTCCATTGGTCTCTTTTTGGAATGACATATATGATGATGGAACAGTCAAAAGTATTTGTCTGCTTTTCCAGATCCAGCCAATATCAGAGTAGGTCAGCTATGATTTCAAAATACAGATTTGTCTTGAAAATACTGCAACCAGGACAGAGGCAGAAGCGTTGCTGCAGGCAACAGGTACTATACTCTTTAAGTATGTTTCAGATGAAGATTACATCAAGACCACACAGCATGAGTAATAAAGACATTCAGATGAAAGCTGAGATGAAATTAAATATATTCTGTAGGACTATAGTAATCTGGCTGCAGTGGGGCTTAATTTTACACTTTTGGCCTAATTGGTCTTTAATTTCATGGGAGAGCTCCACTGACTCCAGAGGTATATCCAGGTTAACTTAAATGAAAGATGACTGTGCAATGTAAGGAATTTTAAGATGAATTAAAAACAGTGCAAGTGATATCCATTAATTACTCTGGACAGTAAAAATAGCCCAGGTGTCTTCTCTCAAGTGGGTGGGGAAGCTGTCACTTTCATTCACTGGTGGTTCTAACAGCTGATCAGGCTTGTTTTTTTAAATGCAAGCCTGATTTTTCATTTAAACTTATTTTTCATTAGCATCTCACCTATCCTGCCAACTAGGTTTTTATCTTCTAACTTCAAGGATCACTAAATTAGAACTCCATCAAAACACGGAACAAGACTTACTGGGTAAGATCTATTTTTGTATTTCTGTATGATGCCACTTTCAGGGTTTTTTCTCATCTTTCTGTTCATTGAAGGTATCCTGAGCAGCCTGCAAATATGCAGGTCATTACAGTGCTCCTTTCTAAGTAGAAGTATATTATCAGCTAATTTCAAGTTTTCTCCAATTTCTCTTAAATTCCAATACTTATGAAAAAATATGTATCAGTGAGCCAGCTTCTTTAAGAGTCTTGATTATGGATTTTCAAGGGCTGCTGACACACTGAGATTTCTGAATTCTTCCTGAGCTGTCTCAGTGCAGAGCAATCACTTTACACATTCCAGCTGTGTCTATAAACCACAACGGAGCACATAGAATAATACTGCTCACATAGCTGATGTTAATAGAATGACTAAAATGACAAAGGGCTCATTTCTCTAATGTTCTCTGATACATGATTTGCATTACATCTAATAAAAGTGCATGTAAAGTATCATGAATACAGTAAGTGGAAAGTTTTGCTTTAACGTTTATCTACACTATAGACTTGTGTTGACGTAGCATGCTGCATGGAAGTGGGAAATGCTGCACTTCTCCGGACACTGTAGCGTTAGCTAAAGCACCTTCTAGCTTGGACAAAATTATGTTTCTGAAAATTTACCCTAACCTGCTCATCTCAGAGGATCTGAGAACAGAGCTGTATAGAAAAAAAGTTCCTACTGTGGAAAAGACATATAAGGAAAATCTTTCTCTGGCTGTGATGCACCTGTGTTAGGATACTTAGCTAGACTAGGACAGTCAGTAATTCTATCTAGACATGGTCAATAGATATGTGACCCTGGCAGCATATTCCTCATGTTGCACAACTGTAAATCACCATGTAGCGTACAAGATATTGGAGAATGAAGTCCCCTCACTCCAAAATACTGCTATCAAAACAAAATACCAGTCTCACAATTACAGTCTGTATACTACAAGTTTTTCATGCATTCTAAGCATCAAACATGAATTCATTAAAGTTATCAAAGACCATGAAGAACTTCGTGTTTTTTCAGTGACTGCTAGACCAGTAAAACAAAACCAAATTATTAAGCCTTCAATAAGTGTAGACAACATAGAGCAGAAATAGGAGATGATGCGATGAAGGAAAATATGTCAGTTCCCAAACCCTGAAACATTGTGCAGTCACTTGTGAACTGGAAGGCAGACAGACATTCCTACCTCAGAAGACTCCTGTTAACAGCCACGTGTGCTATCGGAATTCACAGCATTTTGCCTACCAGTTGAATACCTAGCACTTGACAAAAATTATTTCATTTTGACTTTCCATTATAAACAAATACACCTTTAACTTTAACTAATGAACAACTTGGTCAATAATATCTAATGTAGGGTGACTGGATCTCAAAGGACACAGTGGAAGGCAACTGCTACGTTACAGACAGTGGTGTTGTTGAAAAAGCTCCATTAAACACTTGCAATGGGAACCCCGCTCAGGGAATAGCTACTGAATCAACATCCGTCTTTGGCGACATAGGCCTTATATTACTGGTTATGTGCTGCTTTCAGTGTGAGGCACAGAAGTCCCAAGTACTTCTGATCATAGGGAAAAACACTTGTAATACTTCATAAAAGTAGTATTTTGTATCTAACTTACAGGTACACAATTTGTGATCACACAATGTGAACACACAACATGTGTCTATGTGAACTTCATTAGAATTTTTTTACTTTGTATCTCTAATTTTAAACTGACAGGACATCCTTTGGAAGAATTTGCAAACCAACTATGGTAAAAAACTTGTACAGAGAAATGGAAGAAGCTGCTGCAGATGAACATTTAATCAACTTTCTATTATTCCAAGGGAACATGTGAATGAAAATCCTATTTCTCTTCAGAGACTGAAACTGTTTTGAAAATCTCTGAGTTTTTAAAGCAAAAACCTGTTCAGTAAGTTGGTATAATAATAATTTGGTAGTGTTAGAAAAATCTCTTCATTATAACTATTCATATTTATCACAATAAAACCCCTAACATAAACCTTAAGTAAAACACTGTAAGTCAGAGAGGAAAAAAAAAAACAAACCCAAAACCAAAACCAATCTGGTCTCTCTTGCCTGTGTTCAAATGGAACAAATTATGTCCCACCCCAAACCCCCATAAACAACAAAAATAACCCAACCAAACTAACCCCCCCAAAAAACACCAAATACAAAATCAAAACACACCACCCTACAGTTCCTTTTTTTGTTATATATTTACTTTACAGTATATCTTTCTTGCTGCAAATAAGCCTGTTTATATGCAAGTTCCAAGAAACTACCATAACGTAGCTGTTCATACTATTCTCACGAAAGCACACCAGTCTGTCGTCATGCTCATAGTTCCACAACTTCCATGGTGCCAACCATATTCTTCTCCAAGCAGATACAGTATAATTAATTACATGGACCTTCTCTCTTCTCTCCAACTCGCTGACAAAAAATTAGGAAGCAAGGGAACTGTAGGACTTAGCAATCTTCCCTTTGCCTGCATGTTATCATCACTGTGTTAACATAAAACAGGTAAAATGTTGTAATTCAGAAAAAAATACACCTTCAGTTTTCTCGAACTCAGATTGTTTGTGAGCTCTGTAGTGATGACCACTAAGGCCTGGGTTGTAGAAGCTGCCTAAAATTATTCAATAACTATGTAAGAAGTGCTGGCATGTTGTGTGCAGATTTGGAAAACTCTAAGATGAGGCTCTCAAATCTGTTTTCAGGGAATTTTAAATTGCGTTTGGTCTATAAAGGGAAAATACAGAATTATCCCTCTTTTAAAGACAGAGAATGATGTTTTTCTTTCGTCTGCTAAACCACAGAAAATTTTGACACATATTTAAAATGACTGATACCTTGCTCTACAAACAATCTCACTAGGGTGGAAGTCACTGTGCTGAGGACTATCAGAAACTGGACCAAACTGTTCATGACATAATAAGATGGGTAATATCTCAAAACCCATAAACCCCATCTCTGTGGGCTTCTTCTCCTGACCTTGAATAGGACATGAGGCCAATAGAAAAAAAAGTTTCTCTTTTCCACAAGGTAAAAAAAAAAAAAAAAGATTAGGTAATTCAGGTCACAGAATTTTGTGTAGCTAACTCGGAAGGGTGTTTAATCAGCTTATTCATCCATGTTCTTCCTTCCTAACAGACAGTCATCTTAAAAGAGCAATCTAATAACAAAGAATACACATCTTTAAGTAGTGAATATTTGCTAACCTACCATAATATAATTAGCATTACATCACACAGTTGTATTTCTTCCCAACTGTTGAGTGTGGGAATGGTATTCACTATAATTGTTGTCTCCTCAGGCCTGTGTATTTGTATATTCATAAAATTCCTGGTGTGCATCTTGTGTAAAGTGGTGCAAACAGTAATGAAAGCAACAGGAGCTTGTTCAGAGAAAGCTTATTGCACATGTTTTGGTTTCTCCTTTTTTGAAAGGTGATTTCATAGATTAAAAGAAAAAAAAATTAAAAAAAAAAGAAAAAAAGAAAGGTTACTTTTTCTTGCAGCTTCCTCCAAAATGATTTGTAGAAAAATGTAGCATAAAGCCAGAGTTAAAAAGCCTTCACTGAACTAGGCCAAATGGAAAACTTGTAAATTTGAGACTTGTGCCCTATCACAAAACTACTAATTTAAAAAAAAAAACACCTACAAACAATGAAAATATAATTAAAAACATGCCAGGTATGGCAAAAGGGAACTTTTTCAGTGTGTGTATGAGAGACTGGGGTTGTAAACAGTTAAGAAGAAAAAAGCCTTTTTGTATTTCACCTTCCTCCTAGGCTCCTGTAACCCATGCCAACATACTGAGCCTTCTAGTATTACTTTGTTAGGCAGTAGGGTGAGAATGTGACAGTAAAACAGATGACCGGACATCCCATGCTAGTTGCACTTTATAGCAAAGTATTTTGTTTCAAAGACATGCTATGATAAATCAGCTCTAGGTACTGCAGAACAGATCTAGCACAGATCTAGAAATAAAATGCTGCTATACAGATATGAAATGCAAGGCAATGAAGAAAGAACCAGTGTTTGCCTGGCTGCTTTGATTATTTTAATATTATTCAGCCAGCAAAATAACTTGTATTAGAGAGCTTTGCTTAAATGTGTACTTACCTTTTAGATTTGTTAGGAAAAGAAAGGATATTCATCACATGTTACCTGTTTAACTTTTACAGGTGTTTACTAAGATAAGCTGAGGAGGCTCATCTCCTTTCAGCTGTATGACACAGCATACACATAAGCACACTTAACATTTTTTGGACATCAAAGCAAGCCTCCACATGGCATGAAAGAGCAGAACTCTATAAAATTTGATGCACAAATACTAGGGCAACTCTGCTACTTTATGTTAACCCTCTTGGCTCAGTAGGAAAAGCATTGCTTTGCAGCACTCTGACATTGGCCTGTTTCTCTGTGGAGATGATGGAGGAATTACAACGAATTATAGAGACAATTAGGATCAGAACAGCCCAGTATAAATTGGGCCCAATCATCAGAGTAACACCCCCACTAACTTCACAGCTGGGATCATATTAACCAAATCAAAGAGAGCACTTCACAAAGGACTTGTTTTTCTAACACACTCTGAACTCTCTTTTGTACATTCAGGTGCACATCTTCTCAGCTGCCTCATGTGACAAAGAACCTGGGTGCTTCCAAAGGCCAGCAGAGAAGGAACATTCTCACTGTGACCCACCTGTGTCCCTCCAACATTTTCATTCCTAGTTAAACAAAGCGATTCAGCCTAGATTCTGTTCTTACCAGCCTTGGAGATGGCCATGGCTAAGCTACAGCACTGCATTTTTCCTGACAGAGCTAGGTATTAAGATCTATTTGTAACAGCAGTACTGTTTGCTTCTAGTCAGGAAAAAAATACTGCATGAAGAAGAAAAGACTAGCTTATAAATATTTGCATGCAAATTCTAAATTTGTAAAATACGAAATTAACTGGAAAATATGAACATTTGCATCTAGGCACCATGAGAAGGAGGATGCAAAAAAGATATTTCCAAGTTTTATAGCCACAGAGTTTGCTACCTCTACTCTTCTGCCAGCAGCACAAGATGAAAAAATGAAAAAGTAATGATGGAAGCAACTAGAGGATATAGAGCACTTAATTTTATCCTGTGTATACAATATTGCAATTGTACTACAATGCAAATTGAAATATGGTAGTTACATGAGGTTCAGCTAACTTGCAATCAAGTAATCCTGCTTAAGTAGAAACTCTCTTTTATCCTGTTCTGAACATATGCTAACACGATGCCATCACAAAAATGATCAATGCCACTAAGAAGTTTGATTCAGCACACATGAACTTGACCAAGGTATTTTTCTTATTAGTGTCATTTGAAACAGCAGATTTCAGGGAATATTTTTAGATTAGTGTTTAATTTCAGGACATACAAGAAGTACATGGATGGTATCACAAGACAGGACACACTCAGGAGAATTAACTGATTGTACGTGTGCATCAAGACAGTACCAGTTCTAGGTACTGTTAAACAAAATGAAACAATGAGAAAGCAAAACATTTTTTTTCTGAAAGAAAAAGAACAATAAAAAAATATGAGGAACAAGAAGGATCTTATTCCTCGCAGAAATATCTTGATATTTTTTAAATTATTATTCTTCTTCTAAAGTATTTAAATGAACAGTGGAAAAATCCAAAGAATTATAACATCAGTATCTGAAGTGAAGGAATACATCAAGCAAGCTGAAAAGCCTTTGACATGGGAAGATGCTACTTCTGCTGAGTTTTCAGAAGACGTGATTAAAGCGTGCCAGTGGCCAAGAATGCAGATAATAATACTCCCTAGCAGGTGCCAGAAAGTTCAGCCTCCTAAGGGCAGGGAAGTCTGGTCTCTGTGAAGGGCTGTGAGGACCAAAATTTCTTGTGCAAACAGCAGAAGGCACAAATTAATAATTTTCTTTTTTTCAGGAACAAACTACTTATTAAAAGACATACACTTAAAACTTCTCTATGACAAAACATTTTTTAATTTATGCAAACAGCAAAAACATTGCTTGCTGGTCAGATATAAATTTATTTTCATATGAAAGTCCATTGTTTGCAATGCACAGTCCAGCCAAGATGCAATGATTTATTCATCAATCATTTCATGTAAATTATCGTTACCCACTAATATTTAATTAGGAGTTTAGATAAAACTAAGAAAATTCTGCTAGACTCTTTTGAAAATAACAGCATTTTTATAGAAGAATAGAATTATGACATTTAAATTTTAAACTGAATTATCTGTTGTAAATCTAGTTTAAACTAATCTCAGACAACGTTTGAGATCTGCTGAATTTTCAGAGCACCACTGAATTGATTCATCATGTTCAAACTCTGCCTAGGCAGCAAGATTTCTGCAGAAGACACCTGCTACCATCACAAATCTTGTCTTTAAGACCTAAGTGTAAATGAGGATCTAGTAGTGACAATGCTCTAGCAAACTGGTATCTTGGAGCTTTGTGATTTATCTTAAGCAGAAAGCCTGCTAAAGAAAATAAAGTACATGAGTCTGCTCTAGAAATCGTATTGAAATTGCTAAAAAAGTGGTGGATGGCATGGTCTAGTGTGAGGCACTCCTGCCCATGGCAGGGGTGTTGGAACTAAATGATGTTAAGGTCCTTTCCAACCCTAACTCTTTGATGATTCTATGATTCTAAATGCTTTATTGGGCCATACATGGCGTCTTACTTGTCAGTACTCCTCCTTTTCCCTTCCTTTGCAGATAAGAACATGAAACAGGATGACAAGATCAACAGAGCCAGACTAGAGGCTTAGAAAAAGCATGTGTGTGTTGTGGGAGGGAGGGTAGGTGTTCCTGGTGCACAGCCTGCGCTTGAGAAGCATATATGATGATGTGCAACATCAGGGGCAATGGATGGGGAGGTACTAGCAGAGGAAGAGTGGAATAAGGAACAGCAAAATGGGCAGAAGAGAGAGGCAGATCTTGAGCTCATTTATCTTCCACATCTTGCTTTAGAGTAAGGATCAGATTCAGTCAGCCTGAAAGAACTCTGCAGAAAATATGTACTTTGCAAATAGATGTTTCCTCTGTTCTACATAAGAACCATGAGGTATTTTAATTCCACTACAAATAAAACAAGTAGATCTTTGTTAAATGACTAAACTTGACTGCAAGTTAGAGTGCCATGAAAAGAAAACGTTTGGTGAGGTGCTTATACTGTTCCTAGCCGCTAAACCCAAAATGGGGGAGCGAAGGAGCTGCAATATTTGAGAAGAAACATTGTTACTAATTAGTCTGCTTCAGAGTATTACAGCAGAATGTGTCTCTATTTTAGCGATAACAAAGTAGGTGGTCAGATTTTTTCTTATAAAGGTCAACTGCAAAATGTTTTGATACACAGTAAAGGATTTTGATGTACTGGGATAGAGCTTTACACACACATGCAAGGAGAAAGTAACACTGTTGACCATTACTGGAGAAACAGAACTTGAAATTGACTGAAAGTGGAAGTTTTCCGTGTTTGATGTCTGTCCAAAATTTATTGAAAGTGGCAGTTTTCTGCGTGGTTACTGTCAGAAATGTTGAGAGCTACAGTGACCCATTCACCCACACAACTGTCTGCTCTTCTCCCAGTTGGGAAAATACAGTCTAAAGGTTATAACCAGACAGAGGAGAAAGGAACGGCAGAGCCTACAGTACGATCTAGAAGTATTTATCGACCAAACAGTGGTGCACGCTCAATCATTAAACATGAAAGACAAACTGTAAATCGAGTTTGTAACGAAGGTCCAGACGGTAAGTGCTGCTTTGGCGGTCTGTTTATCTCAGACACCATCCACACCCAGCACCGCTACGTCCTTGCCATCCGCACACAGCGCCTCCGCGGAGCGACGAGCTGCCGGCGAGTCAGGCATCCGCGGCTGCTACCCCGGCCGGTGGCGGGGCTGAGCCCCGCTCCCCTCACGGGAGCCCTTCGCTGCAGCACGCGGCGCTTCTTCTTCGCACCTGAGACCTGCGGCAGCGAAGCGCCCCGTCCGGCGGCCGCCCCGCCTCGACTCATCCCCGCCTGGCAGCGGTGCAGGGGTAACGGGACCTCACCGCTGGGCGGGCGCACCGCACCGAGCCGCGCCCGGGTGCCATGTACCTCAGGCGGGTGAGGCACATCATTTTAAACAGAAGGAATTCACCTTTTCTTCCTTACAAGTTGTCAACGCCCGAATACAGTACGCTGGCAGGAGGGGGACAGTCGCTAGGCCCCGCTCTGCCCCAGCTGATTGCAGTCGCCGCGGGGCACCCCGCCACCGCCTCAGCCCCGCCGCCCCCCGTTCACTCACCTCAGCGGCCGCGGGGCGGCCCAGCCAGAGCAGAGCGAGTAGCAGCAGAAGCGACGGCGCCAGGTGGCCGGGGCAGTCCCTGCCGGCCATCCCCTCACCCAGCGCTGCCTGCGCGGCGTTCCGCGGAGCTCGGCCCGGGGCGCTGGGACTCTGCCCCCCGCCCGCCCGCGGCTTTTGGCCTGGGGGCTGCTGCTTCGCACCCGCCTCGGGGCTCCCTGCGACCTGGGGTGGGGATAGGGGCCGGGGATTGCCGGGGCGGGGCCGGCTGGGCCACCCCCTCCTCCCCTCTTGTCTTCTCTCCTGTCCTGAACTCTCGCCCTGTGCGTCTTTTTCCTCGGGCAACACCGGCAGCCTCTGTCCGTCCGTCCGTCCTCAGCGAGTATGGAGTAAGAGAAAAGCTGGGGGCTTTCCCGCCTGGGAGCGGAGGTAAGCGCCGCGGAGGGGCAGCTCCGGGCGGCGGTACCTGGCGCTCATGGTGGACCGTCCCGCCTGGCCTCGGCGCCTGCCAGGGCCAGGCAGCTTGCTGAGGGTCCAGCCCCGTCACAGGACAGCTGGAGGTGTCCCAGGTTACGGGGCTGTCTCCGTCCTGCGCTTGCTTCTGCCGCGCCGCCGTGACCGCGAAGTCGCAGGTAGTGGGCGCCATCCGAGAGGCCGCAGGGCTGCGCGGTGGGAGTGGGGACCCGTCCGGGCCAGCCACTGACGCCGATCAAGACAGGGCATGGCGTATGCCCGCCAGGAGCGGGGTCGTCTGCTGCTCCTCGGCGGGAGAAGGGGCCTGTTAAAGCTGGGAGGGGGCGAGGCGGCCCGGGCCCTCAGCGCCGTCCCGCCGCTGCCCGGGGCGCGCCCGGGCGCTGGCAAGAGTATTTTCCTTTCCGCAGCGCTCTCTTCATCAAGTTTTTCTTGATGAGACCGCAGAGACCAAGTCCCAGAAGGGACTAAGTGCTGCCCACTACATAAATAGTAATCAGTGAGAAATGTTTTTCCACAGGCTTTCCACATAGCTTAACATGATATAAAGGGTTTTATGAATGAAAGTGGGATTTGCAAATTGTTGGCAGTATGTAAAGTTTAGCACATTTATGTTACTGACAAAAGCACTGCATGGTCAAGGTAACACCTCACCAAATAAAGTGCTGTTCTGAGATGGTGCAAACTTAAAAAGTTGTTGGCCAGTCTGGCTGCAGTGATCTTACCTTATCTGCAGTGTTTGTGAGTGCTGGACAGGAAATCCTACATTACAGGTTTATATTAAGCGCTAGAAGCAATACAGAAAAAAACCAACAATATATAATAATATATGTATATAAATCTATCCAGGACTACTCATGTGGTACAGACCTAAAGCCTTTCATGGGTATAAAGCTGACCACAGAACTTTGTAAAACAGCTTGTCTTACAGGCATGAGAGTAGTTCTGGATCTCTACTAGTTTAGTACTAGCAACAGGAACACATCTCTGGAAGAGCAGAGCAATATGTTCAGTATCAAAGATCCTGTACATCATCACAGATGTTATCACCTTGGCTCTAAAATCTGAAGCATCAGTGAGAGAAAGATGGGGTAGACAGCAATATACAAAGGATGGAAAATCTCCCATTTTCAAGCCAGGCTGATGGTGACCGTGTAGGAGAATAGTGTCTTAGGGTTACTGCTCAGCTGATGGATTTTATTTGTCAGATTCCTAAACCTGTTGACTATAACAGTGCTACATTTTTTACACAGGAATACTGTAATGGGGACAAAAATGAGGTCTACAGTTGTGTATAAGCCCTAGCACCTATAAATTACAAGTACCTAAATCCACCACTGAAATTTAACATTAGAAGAACTGGTGATAGACAGAAGGTAGCAGACACTCATTTACACAAAAGTGAAAACAAAAGGTGCAGGGTTCTATGAGACACGGTCAGAGGAAGCAAGACTACAGTGGAAGAAAGTGGTCAGTCCTCAGAAATAATTCAAATTTATATGCAGAATGAACAATGACTCTCAATAAAGAAGATAGAACTTAAAAGGAGAACTCTTGAATACTAGGCCAAAAAAATATTGGAAGAAAGCAGGCAGGCCACTGTTGGGAGACTGAATTAGTGAATGAACAGCTAGTGAATGAACTAATGCTGAAATAAAAATATAATTAGTGAATGAACAGCTAGTGAATGAACTACTGCTGTAATAAAAATATATTGAGTCAGGTTTCAAATGATGAAAACTCTGTACAGAAATTTAAAAATAAAAAGAAGTCATCAAGCTCAAAGCAAATACCAGAAAATGCCAACAAGGGGGATGCCACAGAAAGACACAACACCGTTTAAAAGAAGACTTCTTTGAGCTCAGTCTTATCCTGGTGCCGCTGCTTTCGCTGACCTTGAGCAGCTGGCTGCTATGTAGTACGGCCCAACCTGATAGTAGTTACATGTTTTACAGTTAAGAAACAGCAAGTAATGTTGCATTATGAGACAGTCACTTAAAAGCATATATGCCTTTCATGTGAGTTCCTAGGACAGATACATGACTTCACAGTGGCATTGAGGTAGAATAAAAGTAAGATCAGCCACTGATATTCTCTCTCCTGCTTGTTATTACCATAATTGATGACATTCATCCAAAGAAAGTCTATGAAACCTTGATGCAGACTGTGTTGCTGGTACTGTTGCTGTGCGTAATACCTTCAGAGAGCTACAAACTTAAGAGAGATGATCTTGTCTGATGCAACAGCTGGCAAGGCAGGCTTGTGTCAAAAAGTGTACCTGCAGCTGCCTGTAGAGGTACTTTAAAAAAAAAAAAATCCAAACAAAACCCAAACAAAACCCCCCAAAACCAAACAAAAACCTCACCCATACCCAACCAAAAACCACCCACCCACCCAAAACAAAACAAAAATAACCCCACAGAAAAGCCCCAACCACACCCCAAGCAAACAAAACCCAGCCAAACAAAAAAAAGATCCCCCCCAAAAAACCAAAACAAACCACTACTGCATGAACAACAGAGAGGTCAACCTTAATACTAGAAAGCAATTGAAAGCTGCAACAAATTGAAGTTTAGGGTTTTTTTTTTTTGCAGTAATTGCTATCTAATGATTTTAGCTTTAATTTTGTTTCCTTGGTAGTGTATGGTAAAACAAGGATAACAGTGTTTTCTCATTTTATAAATAATTAATATTTTTATGGGAAACATTACAGTTCTATGAATTTAATATAAAGTGCAAAGTTTCATAGGACACTGTAGAAGAAAAAAATAGAGTGTAAGGAAAAGGATGAAAAGAGTATGGAATATGTCCGTCATGTATGAGGCAGAAGTCTTGTGGAAAGCAATATATACATTCTTGTAATGAAACTGACTACCCTAATCATATGCATAAAAGAACTACATTAAAATTGAGTACACAACCCTATTTTTTATTACTGAACTTCTGACTTCTTGACTTTGCAACTTCAGTGGCCGTGTTACATATGATGTTGGTTTCCTTAGACGAACTGAGAATATAGTTAGGTCTGCTCTATTCTTTTTTTTCCATCTCAATAACTGTAGCTGTATGTCTGCCTCAAACTGTGGCTCATGTCCTGTAGTCTTATCAGAGTCCCTAAGAATGAAATTGTCTTCCTTCATATCTAGAAACTAAACATCTAGGTTATGTTATAGTGCCAGCTTTTACCCCTCTGGCTTTTGAGGATTTTATGAGCTGAGGTTTGGTGATGCTTATATATTCTTTTTATTCCTTTGGTGGTATTGAGTGTGTTATTATTTTATTATTAGGAATATTGTTTTTTTTCCTTTTCTCTTTTTCCCTCTCTTTTTTTACAGATGGGGAACTAGGGTACAGAAAGAGACTAAGAATTTGTCAGACTATGGAGTACTGTACAGTGTATGTGGGGTGTGATCTTGCAGCATGGATTGGCTGCCCTGAGGGTATTTATTTGTTGGTCAGTACACAGTAGCTTACAAAGTCTCTTCTTCATACTGCAGGATATGAATATCCTCTGCATACATATAGAAGTCACTATTATTCCTAGATTAGTTCTGGTTAGAAATATGCTACACTGTCTAAATAACAGAAAGCAAGACAGTAATGTTTCAGGGACTGTACACTCACTTGCTTTACAAAGAAAAGATAGCTGGTTTTTGAACAGCTATCAGAGAGCAGGGAGGTTCATGTCTTTGGTCCCTTCTCAGTAACTGATTGTCTTTGCTTACTCAGGAAAGTAAAGAAAGTTCTTCTTCAGAGAAGAACTTCTCCAAAGAAAGTTAAACCCTGTCAGTTCACTCTAGTCAGTGTTCAGTTTTCTCAGAATTAACCTCCCTGCATTTGGGGAAAAAATAAAATCCTGTGATAATCTGTGCTACCCTGGGAAAAGCCTCTTAAGCCCTCAGTTTGAAATAGCCAGTGTGAATCATTTGCCAGATATGCCTTATTCCAAAGAATTACACCTTTTTTCCTACTTTGGAGATGTAAAAGTTTGCACAGGAGCAGACCATTTCTCTGGATTTGTGAAGCTTTGAGCTTACAAAAGGTTTTGGGCATCATATTTGCTCACAAAACTCCATATATACTATTGGACCCAAGTCAGAGGTAACAGATGCACTGTGTAGTTAATTTATGCATGCAAAATTTGACTGGCTGGGATTGTAGAGGCCTGTGGTCAGTCCTATGCTTAGGGCTTCCACCTTCCTAAATCCTGGCAAAAGCTGTGGGAAAATGTTCTAAAAATAAAGCTAAAAAATTCTAGGTAACATTTCCAATGATTGTCATCTATCCATGCATATGGGTAGAAATCTTGAGCTGAAAATACATATGGCTTATTCTGCATTCAGAGTAGTCCTCATTTGCTCAGATGTATGCATAGACACTTGTCCAGCCCAGTTTGCAGAAGATACTTCTAAGTATCTAATAATGCAAGATGCAATTTGTTGATTATTTCAAACACCGAATGAAGGCTATCTTTTTTCTAGGCTGAAATCTTGTACCCTTTTAATGTTTGTCTGTAATTTCATATATAGTCCCCTTGAAATAATTGGATTGCTAATAAAATGTGGCCTGAATGGGAGTAATTTAATGTGGTGCCAATGTAAAGCTGTGCAGTGTGACATATGTAAATGGTTAAGACATATTTTGATTGTCCAGTAAGTATTTATGTACATCAGATGTATATTTTAATATAAACAGGTTCAGAGGGGAAAACAACAACAGTATGGAACAGTGTTTATAGACCAGCCACAAACAGAAGGAAAGAGAAGATCTGCTGTTTAAAAAAAAATCAAAGAAAGAAAAGTGCTGCACATACAGATCCTCAATCAGCGTGAATGGCATTAACAAAGAATTCATTTGAATGGATTAAGTGGCTTTTCACAGCTGCCTGGTGAGTTTCACAGGTCACTAAATTTTTTAATTAGAGTCACTGAGATATAGTCTTAGCTATCAATTTAATGGTAGTTAGAAATAACCAGTTAAATAATTTGTAGCCTGTCATAAATTTGATAAACCTGTATGATAATTTATTGTATTTGATTATGATTGTTGGTCTATAAGTTTATACCATTTAAATTTCAGGTACTACACTATTTAATTAGGAACAAAGAGGAACTAAAATTGAGTCTGTTTAAAGAGGAAAGATATTCCTGTGTTCTAGTGCTGAATGTATTTGGAGAAGAAATATAATGACCAACTCAAACCTGAATGCCTGTCCCAGAATAATTTTGAGGACGAGGGACAATTATTAAAAGGCATGAAGAAAACTTTTAGAGACTGTGATGGAAACAACTGCTAGCAGCTGTGGCAGGAGTTCTTTCTAGAGGAAAATGATCCTTAGGAATAGATTAGAATCACTGTGGCCCAGAATTTTGAGTGTGGTGTGTGGGATCTTCTCGATAATGTCTTCTAGGAAATACCAGTTGTTTTCCTTCAAGCACTGGGCTCTTGAGGAATGTGAGATTATGCTTTTCTAGCTGGGAACCTGGCCCAGAAAATTTACTTTGTTGAGCCTGACACCCTTACGGCTTGGCAGTCTTCTATTGTGCTAATATGCCTGAGCTCTCTCCAGTGTCTTTTTCATGTTTATTTGGTTTGTGCATACCCAGGCTGCTTGTTAGTCAGGTGTTCCCTGAAGTAGCAGCCTTCTATCCCAACCCGCTCTCCAAGGTTGCTGCTTTTGCTTTCTTCTGCATTTGTTAATGTCTTACCTCTAAGAGTATTATGTTGGTTTGAGTATTTAGGCAATGACTGTATAGATTCAGGAGGCAGGGATTTTGAAGTGACAGAGAACAACCGGGCAAACATATGCCTGCTGTATGTGACTGGAAATATGGGAGACTGTGGCACCATGCATCAAGAACAGCATCATCAGATTTCCATTACAGTTGTGCAAGGGCTTCATAAGGACTTTGCATTTTCTTAAATGAAAAATAACTCACACCTGGACAATGCTGATATGGGAAAATATATTTACAGAGACCGCCTGAAAAAATAGCCTTAAATCAGTAACAACGAAAGAACCTATGCTATTTCCTGCTACCTGCTTGAAGTGTTCCTGTAAAATTAAATCCTTTCTACACAGACTTATTTGATGATTAAAGGCTGAACTACTGGGATGCACAAAACTCCTCCATCGTTTAGTGTTGTAACTGCTTATCTGGCAATCTTCCATTGTTTAATCAGTCTTTTGTTTCTCATTTAGCGAGAGACAGTATGAGCTTCTGTCTTCAGTTATCCAGTTATTTTGATAAATATTTTGTTTCTGTAAAATCTGTGTATTCAAAAAAAGTAGCTGGCAACGTAGATTTAAAAAGCATATAGAGTAAATGTACATAAATTGATAAGTTAAATTTGTCAGTATTTAATTTATCAGCCTCTATAGGTTATATAATTTGCAGCTTGAATCTATGAATAATTAATAATCAGGGAGAGTAATCATGGGTTTGCTGGAACAGTTCTCCATGCTCCAAAGACTTGACCATGTGACTAACAAATCAAAACCACAGGCTGATCTCAATAGGACTTTGGAAAATTTACTAAATACTTCAGTATTTGCAGAGTTGGAGTAATTTTGATACAGGCTTCACTATAGCTTGGAGAATAACACACAGTAGTCTATACGTTATTGCTGTTCTCATTAATAATAATATTCGTATGAATATTAATTTATAATAATGCTTATTTCCTGTATTGCTGCAGAGATCTGGGGCTACCTTTTTAACTTAGCCTAATTATTTTTATTTTTGTGTGTACAAATAATAAAAGACATTATTTCAACTTTATAATCCATCACTTGCAGTGGTTGGCATGGAGCTTGGCTTCCCCAGCAGCTGCTCTGGAATCATGGGGCTATTTTGAGTGCTGCTTTGCTCACTGCCTTTTCTCACTCTGAGAAAAAGAAAACAGCACCAGCTAGCTCATTTTGGGGCAGATGCAGATCATCTCAGTCACTGCTCAATCTTTTCCCCATGGTGTCCATGGAGAAATTTTTCTAGAATGGTTCCTCTCTAGCCATTCCTAATTGTGGGATTGGAAGTAGGTTATCAGAAGGAAGTTACAAGAGCTTTTACATAGTCTTATTCATGCCTATCTGTTTGTATTCAGTCTTTGTTCACAAATAGAAAAAGACAAATATATCGCATGTTCTGACAATTTCCTCATGGTGCATACCCCTTACAAATATATTCTTTTAACTATAATCCCAGCCCCAAATGGAATTTAATCATGTGTACTCAGTTCTCACTTTTTAGAGGCAGTTTTCTTGTGAAGGTTGGAGGTTGCAAATTTAGTTTTAATTTAGCTTATTCCTTCTTTTAAATCAGGTGGCTGCTAGTTGTTTTTTCAGCACAAGAAATTGATGGGGTAAGTGACGTTCATATTTACTTAAGCAGGTGATCGATAGGATCATATGGTTCAAACAAGTAGTACTATATACATCAAGAGGATGTATAGTTCTGTGGCAAAACTGTGACATTTCTTTCAGAATTTCTGCAGTTCTAACTTCCTTTCTGTTTCAGTTGCTCAGCTAACTATTTTATAATTTTCTCCTTTGGTTCTAGATTCTAACTTTAGCATCTTAAAATGCGCCGGAAAGCTGCACTTAAAAAAACCCTCTCTTATGCACTGAATCTGTCTCGTTTCTCACAAAGCTCTTTTCAATGGCTCTGCAGTATAGCATATATCAAACTCTAGCTTTCAAGCCCTTTTCTGTACATTAGCCTCAATCTTAAACTGGCCTCCTGATGTAAATTCCCATCTCTCTAAAGCCAAAATTTCACAGATAACATAACCTCAATATCTACTTTATTTTCCTCTCTGTACTGTTCTCCATATTAACCTTATATTTGCAATGCCCTCAGTGGAACTTCTTTCAAGTCCGTCCTCTTAGTTTCTTTCAAGAATTTAAAAGCTATTTTTTGTCATTTCTCCCCAAAGTAATTCCTTTCTAGTTAACTGTTGAAAATGGAAATTTTTTTTAAAAAATGAGTGTGTTCCATTCGAACAAAGTGTAACAGCTTACATGTTATTATAAACTTGCATTCCACTGACATTCCAGTAGAGGCAAGTTTTCAATAACTACGTGAGAGACTAGTGTGGAGTAGATTAGTAATTTCATGAGAAATCCAGTCTGTGAGAGAGACTATCACACCTTCTTGTTCGGAGCTTTGGGAGTACCAGATATTCTAAAAATATTATAGATAGAAAGAACAGGATTTTTGCTCCTTATCTAATATTTGTCAATGTTTTCTCCTTGAAAAACTAAAGTATTAACCTATAGTGTTCTGTTGGCTATCAAAACCAGTAACAAAACAATGTTGACCTTCATAAAAATTAAATCCACCCAGCAAATAATTTCAAGTTATCACTGTTGACCTGTTTACATAAATTCTCATAAGTCTTTGTCATCCTTTTTTGAAATGACTTTGATTGTTTATAAAATTTTGCTGAAAAAAAATGTCACCTTGTGGACATTCCAACCATCCACTCACCATGAGTTTATAAATGCGTATGGTGCGTATACCATAATTGGTATATGTTTAATACTACACTTTGGGAAATAGAAAATAATAATAAAATCATATTCACTCACCTCACAATAAAACTAATGAATTTAAGTTTTGGTGTGGTTTTGTGTCTCCTTGAATGTGCTTTTTTTTTTTTTTTGATGAAACAAAGTAGTCATTTCTTTGCTATTAAGAGGACAAAGACAGAAAGTTTTAATACCAGAAATAAGTAAGTTAATGGTAGGCAATGCATAATTACAGCATGCACATGCTTCTCTTTTCATTTAATAGACAAGAATTAGATACAGGGCCTTATCGCTGAGTAGGCTTGTGGCTCTTCAACCTGTTTTGCCTTTTATCATCTAATGTAATGGGTTACATATTTCATATTACAAATTAAATTCTGATTCTGTTAAATTTTTTTCCAGATGTAGCCTGTTTCCTTAGTTGTCTTTAGCTGTAATATTCAGCATTACTTAACATAACTTGCAGGTAATATGTTTCACTTTGTACAACAGTAGTAAGCTTTTGCTTATTGCCTCTACTTTGCCAGCATGTTTATGCTTATGAGAGATCCAAGAAGGTTGGGAGGATTTTAAATGTAATATTGATGTGTGTATTTTATTAAGCAAACATTGGAAAAAGTTCAGATGTGTCAAGCTGAAGATCCACACAATACTCTGATGTTTGCCACTATGCCAAGTTTCTTTATCAGAAGGAAATCGCTCTGTGGGTATGCAAGGGTAGCCAAGTATTTTGGCTTGAAAATCATCTAATTGAATATTATGTCCAGTTGACAATATTTGATGAAATGATTGTTGTCTATTGCTTATTTGTAAATCCATACACTTTTAATTTTTAGGGAGGATATGCATATATTGACCCATGCGGGGGACAGGATTGTTCAGTTTGTCGGTGCTTCCCAGAAAAAGGATCAAGAGTAAGTGATGATTAGAACTAATAATTACTGTTGTAAATACTTCGCACATTGCTGCTCTTTAAAATCAATATGGTTAACACAAATAAATAAATTAATATTCAGGCATGAACAAGTCAATATAGCAAACTATTATAATTCTCTCACTGGTATGATGTACTGCTCTCATCAAAAGAGGTTAAGATGGTAAACAAGGTTGTAAATGAGGTTTGTAATAATCATGTCGCCTTTCTTGTGTTAAGCGTCCTTTGAGACCAATCTAGTAGTTAGATAAAGGTTATTCTTAATATATTTTAAGTTTAGAAATCTATGCTCATCTACTAAGAGGCTGGATAAAAAAGAATGTCAATGCCATTTACTAGTGTTATGAGAACTTAGGTGTTTCATATTCTGGAAAAGCCTGCAGACCTTTTGTTTTACTAGCTTAACACACTAAGTATTAAAAAAAAATAAATCTGTGTTGTCTTTGCCTTTTAAATAATTGTAAAATATTGAATGAAGCCAAGGCATTTTCATATTATGCACTAAAATTAGTAACTCTGCATGTTGCTGTCTGCTAAATGAAAAATGGTCCAGTGCTGACTACTTTATCCTGGCTGTTGTTTCTCAAAATACATACATATATATAGTGGTAGCAAACAATTTAAATGTTATCTGAGGAGATACATGCCCTGATTAGTGAACACCTGAAAAACTGTAGGTTAGTGTTGGAATTTGTTTTCTTTCAAAGTACTACTGTTGAAGTTTAGGGTTAGAAACCTTGAACATGATGGATCAGGTTTTGGAACAGCTGCATGCCACATTTGTTTGTGTACAACCTGAGTCACCACAAAAACAAGACACACCTTTTCCTTCCTGTGCTTCTGCATTTGGCTACATGCTTTGCTGCGTCATGATCACTGCCTTGGTGTTCTCAGATCCTATCCTAATCCTCCAGGATTATGGGTATATTAAAGACCCCCATTGCTGTAGGATTTTCATAATAGGGGCCTAGGATGTGTCTATCTCTGTAACACTGTGTTAGCAAAAGGGCATTCCAGGAAAAGTATTTTGACTAGCAGCACTGCAGTGTCTCTCAGCGCTACTGAATAGACTGTTTTAGATTAGAAAACCCTGATCTGAAGTGCCATTTTAAAACAACTGACATTGAAACTAGAGGAAATTTCTCTGATTCTGATTCTCTCTCAGTGGCCTGGAAATTATGAATTACATACCTGATCAGTCAATAATAAATACTCACTGCTCTTCCTAAACTGTCCTCCCCACCACAGGTAAACTGAACTATGATGCATGCATTTGCAGTTAGTTTTCTAAATTCCAAGGATCTGGACCTAAGTAAGTGCCAAATAGAAGTGTAATAAATATTTCAAAATAAATTCAATATCATTATGAAAATGTAAGTCTGAGAATTTCTTGAAAAAGCTCTGAAATAAGTATGCACACTGATGGATAAAGTCTCTCCAACTTAATATGAATTTATATTTCATGCAATCATTTCTGTTAACCAGTACGCAAGAAATAGAAGTACTTATCAGACCCTACATGAAATATGGCTTAACTAAGCACCACTTCAGATTGTTGCAAATATTTTCTATACTAATATATGGTGATAAATTAGTTCTATAGGATCACTTTATCTTTTTTTTTTTTTTTGTTCCATAACCCTGTTGATTTCTAAACTTTGCTGTGTTCTGCCTTTACACTGACACAGTGACTTCTTTCCTTGCTTTTGTGGAGACTACCCATTAAAAAATAAAAGATTTGTTTATCTTATTGTTAGCTTCCTAGAATGCAAAACCAGCTGCTTTATCTCCTTTGCTGTCTGAGCCCTGCTCTTGGGCTGGTTCCTCAGAGTTTTGCGTCTTCCTCAATTCTGTCTTTAAACTGCAAGAAATAAATGGTGATTGAAAGCCTTTGGCATTGTACAGTATGCAAGCCTAAAATTTCAGAAGTGTACAGTTTATGAAATAATCCTTCTTTGTAAAGAAGTTGTGATAAGAGCAATGTTACACATTTGCTTGCAGAACACTGTAATTTTTCCCTTTCCGCTATTTAGAACAGCTCTGTCAAAATTAAGGATGAGCTGCTCCCCTCAGCAAACATTTGCTGAAAGCACAAAAAATTCTAGAAACTTCATGTACTTGCTAGCAAAAGGCGATGGAACAGTAATCACATCCAGATCAGCTGGAAAGCCAGCCTTATAAGCACCTCTCAAGGTTAACAAGTCTTTATTCAGCTCTGTTAAGCCAACTACAGTACCAGGGGCTTTTGCAGAGACTGAATGAGAAAGGCAGCATCTGAGTGAGCTGTTTCAGAGTATGATTAAGTTGCTTTGATAGACATAGACCAGTCCACCTTAATTTTTTTGTTTGTTTATCTTTTAATAATATATTTTTTTTTGGTTCATTTATCTGTGAATGCTCCACCCCTGGCGGTGTTCAAGGCCAGGTTGGACAGAGCTTTGGGTGGCATGGTTTAGTGTGAGGCGTCCCTGCCCATGGAAGGGGGGTTGGAACTAGATGATCTTAAGGTCCTTTCCAACCCTAACTATTCTATGATTCTAATCTTTTATACCACAGAGAGTTAGATGTAGGGTATTCCCTTCATGATCTTTCACTGTACATGGCAATCTAAAACTTCAAGGGGAGCAGGGGCAAATTATCTCATTATTGTACTGCTAAGGTATTATCTGTGTTAGAAACATGCAAGGTCAGACCTATTATGAGTTGATTAAACATGTTATTCAGACTCTTTCAAGAACTGCAACTAAATCCTCCATTAGACTAGCTGGAACATGACCATTCGCTTGTTATTCTGAATCTTTGTTGTTGGCTGAATACTTCCAAATAGAGTTCTAGTTTCAATGGAAAGTTTCTGTTAACTTTTATCTCCCCTAAAAAGTGCACTGAGGAAGAAGCTATTTAGCAAAGTACATTATTTGTAATACACCTGTTGGAATGCAAAGGAATTATTATCCATGGGAAAGATGATTGTTGTTTCATAATGTAGACCTTGTGCTACACAGATGTCATAGGTCCAACTTAAAAGTAATAGCTTAACATGTGAATAAGTACCTGAGCAGTTTATTTCACACGTTGCTAATTGTCGCTTCCCTATATCCTTCTCTACACACTAATGAAAAGGAGATTTTTAGGGAAGTCAGAATATCTATCTGCTGATAAAACAGCAGTTGTACATTATCAAAATTAAGGTGTGATGATCTGATAAGGATTTCACTTTGTCAGCAGATTGGGAGGAAAATATTGTTGCTAGTTTCATGTGAGGGGTTTTTATTTATGTATAAAACACTATGACAGGTATTTGATGACATTGCCATTTTACAGATTTTAGAATGTTACCTTCCTTTTTAGACTTTCAGTGGAAGCACTGCCCACTGGAAATTTAACTAGTAAAGTGAACAAACAGGTTATTTCTGTTTGGAGCAGGCTTATAGTCAATTCATAACAAATATGTTATAGTCAATTCATAACAAATAAAATTAAGGTAGAACAAAAGTCTTAGAACCAATATAAATCAGCTTTGTTTATTTGTAATTACCAGTGACAAATGAATTATGTTCACATTTTGTAAAATTAAAAACATTGTAAGCTGCATATGACATAAATGTAGCCCTAACCCTTAGCATCTCTCCGCTAAAATAGTAAAAACCTAGGGTAATAAGAGAATAGAAACCTAAAATTAAACTCTTATTTAGGTTTATGAGTCAAGTAGAATGACTGTCAGGAGTGTAATATACTCTGAAGTTTCCATAGGAAAGAAGGATCTCAAATCTTGCCCTACTGTCTTTGGCATAATGACCTTTCTATTTTTTTATTTTTTTAATGCGGTTTAAGCATGATTAGTTAAAGCTGTGGTTACCAGGACAGTGTACAAAACATGTGTAACTGACTGTGAATGCATGGTAATTTAGACTTTGCCTTCCAGTTGCGCTTTTGAAAATGTTAAATGTACACACAGAAAGCCTTCTTCATTGTAAGTGGACAAGATAATTGAGGTTATAGCTAGAAAAAATATGAGCATGGGAGTATGAAAAGCAAACTGCCATGGCCATACTTGAATGTATTGAAATTGGGTGGGTTGGAAGAAAATTAGAAGCAAATACCTGAACTTTTATTTAATATTTATATAAACCTGGTATACTTATGGTTGCTATATTGGGTCTTAGAAGAGCTTGTGTACATGTAATTTTTTATTTCTCTCAAGCTTAGATAACTGTGCTATAAACAGATTTGCACTACTGTTCATTAGCAAGAAATCATCCACTGTCTGAAAAACAGTCTAGTCACTGTTGCTGGCAGTATATCCTATTCGGATATCATTGCAGTTGTCCACATCACAATGGAAGTTCAGCTTCCATTTAATTGGGATTACAGCCCTGTTAGAATTAGTTATACGTTATGCTATTTATCTTTTGAGCTATGTCACAGCTCAAAAAGACTTTCTTCCATAGGACATGGAAGACTTACATGGACTCTTTCTTACACAGGACATATCAAAACGTGTTAAAACTCTGCACATACTGTGTGCTTCTGTACATATTCATTCAAGAACTGTGGAACAGATAATGAAGGGAGAAAGTCATCAGTGAAAGTTTATATGCCAATAAGTATTCCACATAGTCTTTAGTGCCAGTCTGGACCAACTGATAATTTTTTCTGCCTTCTCTTTCCCAGTCAAGATATATGATTTTCCAGTAGGCGGTAGCAGTCAATGCTTTTAATTAGAGGCAAAGAGCAACTTCATCATTTTAGATTTTTTTCACCTCTTCCTCTTAGGTCTCCCATAAAGTCCATGATTGCAATTTTCTCCTGATACGTCCAACAGACAGTGAAAACTTTCCTCCACTTTCTGTAGCTGGGAAGTCATTTCCTTGATAACTCCCGTAGTGTTGTATCAGAGACCTCACAAAATGCTGGCTGCTCTAACAGAATTTAGGTAGTTAAAAAAATGTTTGCTGTTAGCACTGACCGATTGTAAACCTGTCCTGTGCTGACCCCGGAGTCTGATCCCATTCAATTCCTTTGTCTTTGTTTATAGAGTTAAGTAGATTTAAAAAGCAAGCATCTATTCATGACCCAACCTGATCTAGCTTCTATGAGATCATGTGAAATGCCTGGAGGCAAGTGAATAATAAATATAAGTCAGCAAGACCGTTCTTTTGCAGATGAAGCGAATGGCCTATTTTCATACTAGTGTAGGAGAAAACCTAGCAAGCAGAAATCTAAGAGGAAGCTCTCCCATTTTCTGGCATATGAGGCGTAAGGAGTAAGAATTCACAAGATGTACTAAGTCACTTGTCACAGGTAAGTTAGAAAATCAGCTGATGTATACTTCAGCGCAGTGGGGTAAGAATAGTGAAATTTAACTGTACAGTAGGTCTGCCATCTGGCATCACATCTCTCTAGTAGATCCTGTGGGTTAACTGAGTGATTTACAGCAGAGTAAACATATTTAATATTCACTTGCCTAGAAACTGCAAATACTGTCTGTTTTGGGGAGTAAGAGGCATTTATTAAATCACACTTTTCTGCCTGCCGGTATGCAATGGCAGTCTGTCATGCGCATGGAATATCCAGCACTTGTATTAGAATTTTCAAGCTGCGCACTCAGGAAGTGAATATGTAAAATCCCTCCAATGATCTCAGATACATATATTTAGTTGACTCCACTATCAGAGATGTAAACACACTAGCATCTGAGGAAAGCCAGATCTCTTCCACTATTTGCTTCATATCTGTTGATAATTTTTCCCAGTACATTAGCTATGATACAGTTTTGAAATAGAAGATTCCTGAAACCAGTTATACATTGCATTTCACTTACATTTGCCGAGAACCATAGAAAAATCGACCTAGAGAAATTAGACCCCTAATCTGTGTCTGAAGCAGACCACATTTTCTTTAACTGGTCAGAACAGCAGGCAGTTGTATGGCCCCAGGAATTAGGATTTGAACTTGCAGGGAATGGAGCCTGCTTACCGGAATGTGGAGTAGGAACAGGATCACTTCAATGTCTTCACTGAAAGGTTTCTCTGAGGCTGTTCTTCACATACAGTGTCCAGCTACAGCATCTGTAAATTAGCATTTTTCATATTAGACATGTTTCCAAATTTTTCTAAAGTTTTGATTTTGTTAAGTTATCTCTCCTTTTGTTCTTGAACATCTTTCTTTCTGTCATACTTTTGGTACCCTGTCCCACTATACTAAAATAGTGTTTTTCTTAGTTGCTTCAGATTGGTAAGGTTTTGCACATCAGGCAAAACAAAACTACAAAATCATTGTTTTTTGTAGATTTGAATCAATCAAATGTTACCAGACAGTGACTTGTTTCATCAAAATTTTATTTTATTTTATTTTATTTGCTAATCTGATGTTTATTACTTGTGGTCTAAAATGGTCTATTTGCAACTTTCTGTTTTCAGCCATTAACAGCGTTTCTTAGAGTTTCAGTGCCAAATTATCTGTTGTTCAGTGTTTAACACAATAGTGACACCCTCTGGCTTATTGGATACTTTTTCTTTTCATGATTTCACAGAGTTAAAACAAAAGTGCACTGTAGAAAATGTTTTCAGCACTTCACTGTGAATACATCTGCATCATCAGGTACTATGTTCCTGATGGATCATTGAATAGGATAAAAGAACACAGAATTTCCCAGTAGTTTGCAGCATAATACAGATGCCAAGAAGAGTCAGGCACTAAGCGAGTTACGATTGCATTTAATCAGCTCAAAATCTGACTATGAGAAGGAAGTTATCTAATACTGCAAAGTCATTATACAATCTGCTGTTTCTGAACAAACTGAAAATAAAGTACATGTCATATACTAGTCTGACCCGCAATCACTGTTTAACCACTAGCATGGAAAAATTTGCTCCATTAAGAACAAGAAGTAGATTTAATACCAAGTTGTGTGCTTTTCCAGATTTATCTCATGTTGATAATACTGAGATTTATTTTGAAGCCTTGACTTACAGTGAAAATGGTTTTGGACCCAGTCCCACACAGTTACAGTGGAGGAGTGGAACTTCCCATAATAGACACTCCTATAAGCCCTGGAAGCTGTGGCTTTGCTGTGTAATAGACCTGCTCTTCCAAAAGGGGAGAGGACATGAGTGGAGCTTAGAGTTGCAGCAGATGCTCCCACCTCACTAAGCAAATTACAAAAGAAAACATCTGTCTGCAAATGCCTTTGGGTGCCCTCCTCTCTTGCCCTCAAACTGCCCTACTTTCCTCCCTATCGCTGCCCTGTTCTTGCTAAAATGGAAAAACTGGTTACAAGCTGGAGCCTAGTACAGAATGACAAAGGGCGTTACATTACTTGCCTACAATCTGATTACATGGAGTTGGTGGGCATTTTCAGTTTTGTTCGTATGAACAGAAGGTAAGTGCATTTCACATATTACTTGTACATCCACATAGCCTGTAACATAGGGTACTGTCCTAGCTGAAGGCTGGTAAGTGGACTTCTTTCAACTTTATCAATAATGAAAAATAAGGATTTACTTCAGTATCATGAACTCTCTCCACCCCCCTACCCTCCCCCTCCCCAGTTAAGAGCCCTTTAGAATATTATTCTCTCAAACAGTGCTCAGGGCACTCAAAAAATCAGGTGCTCTTCAGTGTCTTAGACAACCAAAAAAAAGTAATTCCAAATAACCTTGGCCATTGCCTTTTCCAAAGAGTATTAAATACTTTGCTGCATGATCTTAAAGTATTTGCAGTATTAGTTTTAGGAAGCATACTTAATTAAAAAAAATATAGTCTTGTTTTGTCAAAAGTCGATTTCTTACTGCAGGTCAAGCCCAGGATGTGCTAAAATAACAGACCATGGTCTTTGCATGGGTAGTTCCTGACCTAGACAATTAACAAGGCATTGAAATCCTAAAGGAATTTATTGGCATCAGATGGCAGAGCAGGAATAATATTCTGTTCATTTTAACTGAGCTAATTTGTCATTTCCACATGAGCATGACTACCTTCATCCTCTTTATTTGTACAGCTGTCCTGAGACTGTAATGCTGTCGTAGACACATTGGATGGGCACAAATAATAGACGTGATAATAGATGTTATGACATGGTATCAGTTTGGTCTTAACAAAGCTCCCAGTCATTATCAGTCTTTGAGCTGAAAGAGAGAGAGACAATCCACCAGCTTCACATGGCATGTTAAAGTTGTATCAGCTGTCAAACCTATTGTGAATTCTGGATTCAGTGACTCTGTTTTATGACTTCACTACCTCCTACTGAAGACATAAACTGTGGAGTCAATTAAATTCACAGGGTCAACTAACAAAGTCATCTTATCAGCCTAAAGGACTACATGTCCTGGAAGTGTTTATTGGTTAATTATGACAGATAATTACCATAGAAATCATAGTGTCTCAGCTTTTTTTGATTACTATCAAAATCATGTTCCTTCAACTGTCCAATGGATATAACATGATATGAAAATTTTTTATTTCAACTCATGCATGCAGAGCGTATACACTATGAATTAAAAATACCAAAGTTGCTGCAGAAACTTGTCAACAAGACACACTGTTAAGACAAAGGCATTAGAGCATTAATGAGAAACATCTTACGCAAGTTTTTTCCCGCTGCTGAATGTTGCATTTTGCATGATACCCACTAGTTCAGTGTACTAAAAAAGGTACTGCTTCCAGTAGAGTGAATGGCCCAAACTGTTGTATTTTGCAGTATTACTAGTCTCATTCATTTTACTTTTCTTATACTCAACATTATGCTTTAATTAAAAAATGGTTGTCCAGACATCTTTTTATCAAGTATTTAAAGGGTGTAATAGCTGCTTTAAGAGTACTTCAATGAATAAATTCAGGTTTACAACAGAGGATGTGCAAGGCATTGCCAATAGACAGGCTGCAATTGTTCATGCAAGCAAATACTCAAATTAAATGCCCAGAATCCTGATTGTTCATTCATTGTCAGCAAGCATGCAGAATCAGCAGATTTCAATAGTAGTACCCCTTAATTTGCCTAGTATTTTACACTGCTGAAATTATGGTATTAAGAAAATGGTAACTTGCTGAAGGCATCATGCTGATTCTGCTCTGGAATTTTTGCGAGTGACTTCACCAGAAGCAGGATTAAGGTTTAAGTGAGAGGAGGCAGTAAAGAAAAATGGAACATGAGTTGTATGAGGATACTTTTTCAGGTACTCCTTATTTGTAAGTGTAGGACTTCTTTTCCTAGCCTCTGGAGTAAATTCCTGTTCATAGCTTCAGTGCCGGTGGTGATCCAGTCCTGCTTCCCGTGCAGCATAAGTCTATACTATGTTTCTGTTCCAAGCATGTAGTAAGTTACCTTCTTATTACTCTGCTTCTTTGCTGATTTTACTGGATGATGCATACCATACATTTCTTCATGTCCAGCTGTAAAATCACACTGATTGTATTGACATATTTGAAAAGATAAATAGAAAATAAATAAAAAGGAAAAGAGACTTGGGTCCCTGCTTGCAATTGAAAAGGTAAGTTTTTATTCAGATTCAGTCAGTTGGGAGTGTTTACACTGAGAAGCAAGCAGTTAAATTATGTTGAAGCAACAGAACTGAATTCCTGAAGCTAACATATCTGCTTACAATCACCTTTGGTTTCTGTCATACTGTTTTCCTGCAAGCCATTCATAGAAACAAACGTTATGGTCTCTCATGTCTATGAATGGAGGTTGTACTGAAGTATCTTTTACTGCCCTCAAGTGGTCTTAGAGCCATATGCTTTTCTCGGGACTGCATGGGGCTCCATTTTGCTCTTTTTTTTAATACCATAGTATAATTGATTGATGAATTCTGAAAAGAAAGCAAAACACTCTAGACCTTGTAAACAAAAGAAGCTGTAGCTAAACAAAGACAATGACACAAAATAAAAAATATGAGTAAGAGAAATAAAGACTTGTAAATACATAGATTTTTGTAGGGTGAAAATGCAGACAGCTGACGTGAAGTCTGATTAGAAAACTTGCTTCATTCAGCAGTTTGAATCTATGATTTAATAACTGCTTAGCAGCACAGAACAAAAGCTGCAACAAATTCAAAACAACTCCAGAGCAATGCTATAGTCTGAAAAATCTTGGAAGAGTGCATAGAAATTCATAGGGATGGTCAATATGGCACTGTAGGTACAGATACTCAATTTAGAGTTATTTGTAGATAAATTACATTCTGCATCCTCTCAAACAATTCTGACTATTAGAATTAATACTTTCTGTAAATATGTTGGTTAATAGCCATTATTTTTTTGTTTAGGAAACTTCACAACTTCTAAGTAAGGCATTAAGATCTGCTAGCAATGATGGAGGATCAATAAGCTAAAAACCCAAGATAACTAGCATATAGTATGATTTAAGAGAAAGAGGGAACTCTCTCAGTTTGTTCTAATTGTGTACGAAGTCCTTTTGTCTAAAATGAGCCATTACTTCTCTGGTGGCAAATATAGGATGCTCAGCGGAATCTTATGCTTGCAGAAGGTGATACTTACATTGGTTGAGCCAAGAAGACTTGCAGTTTAACCCAGACATCTTAGATAGGTGGTGCTGGAGACCTGCTGAAGATGAAAAGAAATGATCACCTGGAGCAAGCTGTTAAATTTGAAGGTCGTGTTCCTAGAGCATCTAATGAATGGAACAGGTCTGCAGACTGTACAACCAAGCTGTTTTAAATCCTGAGTATGTGTACATTTTAAGCTTTGTTTTATCCGTACAGTCATCTCTGAAATGCTGCCTGCTGCAATGTTTACAGCAGTAGTCATTAATTTTTTGACTCTTTTCAGGGTCAGCCTGGTGAGCTGGGAGCTCAAGGTCCAATTGGGTCCTTGGGACCTACAGGACCAGCTGGTCTGCCAGGGGAAAAAGGACAGAGAGGTGAGACTGGGCAACCTGGGCCAGCTGGAGAAAGAGGTGATAAGGTAGGAAACACCATAGGCAGCTCTTTTAGATGTATACAGTATGTAATGTTAAATATTAGCAAGTGAAATAGAACCTGAATGATCAAAAAGCATTTGCCAAACTATACTCTTGCTCACAGAAAACTCTCACTGAAATTAATTTACAAAATTAAATTAATTAAAAAATCCTGAAAAAATGTTTCTGGGGATTTTTGCTCTTAATTGCAGAGTTAGAATTGTTAGAAGGCAAAAATAAAATTAAACAGATACAGTCTGTTATTGTTATGTGTCACGTCATCCTCCTTAACATCCAAGAGGGCTGT
Organism: Psittacus erithacus; assembly: GCA_009867235.2. NCBI lineage: Eukaryota > Metazoa > Chordata > Aves > Psittaciformes > Psittacidae > Psittacus > Psittacus erithacus. Next base: position 40,718 of record WYDI02038809.1, on the reverse strand, counting down.
GGGAGGAACGTGGAGCTGGAAGGGGAAGTACAATGCTTTTAAAAGTGCTGTACACTAAACAGAATTTTATTACCACTTACGGAGTATAAACTGCAGTTCAGGTCCATATCTTTCATAGCTGTACAGTCCCTGACCTTGGCTCTTGGTACTTTATATTATTTTTAATGGTTTAATTTCACTGATCTCAGTGGATGACTGAAATCACTAATGAGTGTATCTAGCACACCTGAAATCTGAGTACCATAAATAGAAATTGTGCTCTGATATTATTAAAACAGGAGTAGGGTTTTGAAATTATATACAGAATTACTTTGCAAGTTAAAGGCTACTTCCCCTTCTCTGTCATTTTATAATCTTTGGAGAGTGAATGTGTATGAGATAGACATTTGCCCTGCACAGTACCATCTGTTACATGGGTAGCTATTGCCATTAGTCTCCTATAAGCCCATAAAACTTTTTTCAGATCTTTATTTCTGACAATTACCACTTTTGATTCATATTTCAAATGAGACTGTTTCTTGGGTTTTGCTATCTGGCATCACATATTCTCAATTTTTCATTGTTTTTAAGAGTTAATGACTTCAGCACCTTTGTTTTTTCATGTCATCTGTTTTTAGGGCCCAACTGGAGTCCCAGGATTTCCTGGTTTAGATGGCATTCCTGTACGTATTGAATGAATATTGCTTTATAAAAAAGAGAGTTTTTATAAAGTCATGGCAAGGCCTGTAACAGAATAATACACTCAAAATGTTTGGCTTTTATCGATATAGTGTCACCTACAGAATTACATGTTTTGCAAAAATGTAAAATAGCCAATTCCAACTGGTTACTACTGATAACAAACTCCACAAAATAGCAATGAGGTAAGTACATAATACTCATGCAGGAAACAGGGCAGTGCAGATAGAGACTAGCCCAAGTCCATGCGGCATGGGGCAGTCCTAGGATTAAAAACAATTTTCCCAGGCTCTGTAGCAGGCTGTAGTCTGCTTACTGCATTCTTTATATCTCTGAAAGTATCTCAAATGATGTACTGTTTACTGTTCAAACGTTCTGATTTTTGCTTGTAGCCTTTTTGCAGTGAAAAAAAAGCAAAAACTGAGTCCAGTATTTTTCCTGAACAGAGACTGAGGAAGGAAAGGGGGTCCTAAATACATCTTTGTAAGCATGTGATTATATATTTTTCTGAATGTCTTCTTCAGTGAGGAAATGGGTGTAGTAAAAGAAAAATAATATCTCTTAGCTACAGTATTTTTGAAAATGCTGTTTATTAGAACTGAATTCCTAAGCTATTATTAATTTTATGTGGATCACAGTTAAAAAGGTTGAATTTTCAAAGTGAAAAAACAGAACCAAACATGGAGTGGGTGTCTCAGCAGCTGCTTGTCAGCTGTCCACACTTGGCAATGGGACTGTTGCCAGAATGTCTGTAAAATGTAGAGGTCACAAGCCAAAATTTAGCACAAAAAAGGAGCACTCCCAATAAATGTATATTCTTTTTATGAAAAGTGTTAATTAAAAAACAGTATCCACAAACTGGGATGAAGAACCTTAAAGGCAGGAAGAAGGTAAAACTGACAAAAACATTTCAGTCAACTAGCCAGAGTACTTTCTTATTATTTTTCAGACACCTCCCCCAAAAACCAACCAGCCAACCAAAACCAAACAAAAAAACCCCAAAACCAAACCAACCAAACAAAAAGAACCCCATTTGGGGTTAAAATTACTATTTATTCCTTACAGAAATGTTTAATTCTGTGAAAAAAAATCACCTCCAATGGAAATATCCTTTCATGGGAAATCTCACTGTTTCTACTGCCGAGTGATTTACAGTAGAACCAACCCCTACCTAGACAATGGTTAATTCTTGCTAGGTTAGAAAATCACTTCCTTAATTCTTGAATGTATAGTCATAATCTCTGCAATTACTGTGTGCTTGAGTCAAGCTGTGTCCTGTTTTACCTTGTTTTATCCTATCAACTAAAAAATATGAGCTGCTTAAGATGATGTTTTGTATGTCTTCAGCTTCTCTTTGCAACCACAAGAAGGATTTTAGTTAGAGAGCTAGAGTCTGTTTTCTCTGAGAAGATAGCACATTACTTTTTGACTCAAGTGAGAGTTCAGTCTGGCCCTCTTAACCAGTGCTGTCCCTGTTATATTTGCTATGCATCAAATAAAAATATATAGAATACTTATATCATTTGTTATACATGAAAAAAAAATCTATTGATCACAATAGAAAGCATTTCTAATACAAAGAGTATAAAGCTGGGATCACTGTGAGATGTTCTCTATTTCAGATCTGAAATATTTGTTTCTGAACTGTTCTGTTAATTTAAAAAGAAATTCCCTATGTATTACGGTGTATCTCTAATAAATATTAAACTGTCTTTCAGGGATTACCAGGAAGTGGAGGACCCAGGGGCAAGCCTGGTTTAGATGGCTGCAATGGCTCAAGAGGAGATCCAGGATTTCCAGGCGAAAATGGTTATATTGGACCACGTGGTCCTTATGTACGTGAAAGGCGTTCCTTCTCTCCTTGAATACTCTATATGTACATTTCCTTTCCAAACTAATAGTTCTTCAAATGAAAGGAGTTTAAGACTATGGCACTAGCTTTACACAGCACAATGAATTTCCAAGCATTTTTACGAAGGTTAATGGGAGTGAAGGACACTTGGTGCCTTAACAGATTAAGCTTCAGTGTGAAATAAGTCCCTATATCCTTGAAGTGTGTATGTCTGCTTTGAGGGTTAAATTCTGCTTTATTTCCCCAGTATGTAGCCAGACCAAAACTAACGGCATTTCATAGAAATACAACTGAGGAGTAGTTTGAAACCATTACATAATTTAACAATACTTGAAATTTCTTAAAAGCCTTAATAGTAGGGACATACCTGAGATGAATCAGCAATACGTGGAAGCTTCAAAAAGTCTAAGTCTTGTAACACTTTAAGATTTTTAGTGGTGGATCACACAAGCGTATTAGTAGATCTCTTCCCAAATCATGCTCTTAGAGTTTCATGTGCCATTTTGTATACATACCTATTCATGACTGCTCGGTGCACACTTAATCTTGCCTGGGTCTTTACCTGTATACATAAAGGTAATTTCAGTTAAAATGTTTAAAATTAGCACATTAATATTATTTACTTTTGCTGTTAAAATGGAAAGCATTTTAAATTTTTTTAAATAGTGTGGTGGCAGTGCTCTTCTAATGAAGATAACCTACAGATTAATGTCAGAAAGGGATATAAGCTACTGTAGCTCCAAAGAAATTTTGCTGAAAAGACCTAGTCCTGGTCTTTGACTTCTTGTGAAAACAAGTTTCAGTTCTGAGTGATTAAGAGCTGATTAGTTGGTCTAAGAGCTTCTCTGAAATTTTCTAAGTAAAACAGTAAAAACAACTGCATTTTACATGAAAAATCAAAAGTGTTTAGTCTAAGCCAAATAAGACGCTGCTTCAGTCATAGGGAATCAAAACAATGTGCACTGGGTGCCAAAGTGAAAAGATGTCATAAAAAATGTAGCAATTAGAAAAAAACAATGCATGAAATACACAACCTGATAAAATACCCTGATAATCTTATTTGTTGTACCTCTCAAAGTAACCTATTAACCCTCCAAACAGAAAAATTACTTCTGTTCAAACTGTAATTTTACCTGTATTTTCTTACCTATTATGGTTTTCAAATTAAGAGTTTTCCTTTTTATAATTAGCCAAATGACATAAAAGAAAAATGAGATGTGGGACAAATTATAGCATAAATCCTCTCAACTCCAGGAGCATGCTTTCTGGCAGGCCTAGAAAAGTATTTGCAGCCTACAAAAAATGGGAGACACAATAGGCATGTAGCCTTGGATATGCAGACTAAAATTCCAGTGCAAATTAATTTAGCTACCCAGAAAAACAAGACATAGTAAGCATATTTGTTTGTGTGTGAGAATGCTATTCCAACCGCTCTACGGAGGTTGCCTGTTTTTAAATCAATTTGTTGCACCAAATACCAACTTGACTATATATTACAGCTAACATTTTTATGTTATTTATAACGTTGTCCCGTATAATTCTATTTAACACTGTGTACATATTCTGCAGCTTCACTTGTACAGTCTGTACGTTTATCTCACCAATAAATTGGAAAAGGAAATAGTTCTATTTGTAAGCACTTACCTAAGTCATGTAGAAGATAATCTGAATCTAATAAAGATGTTTATTACAGAGCAGGTCACATGTAGAATAACCAAATACAACTTTTGATGCGTTTAATTTGTTCCCTAGCAGTTGTTGTTTGACCTGTAATCTGCATCTAGTCTACTGTAGTTATATCCAGCTGCAGACAGCTGTAGCTTTTCTTTTTATCGTGTCATTCCAGGAATAAGTACCTTTTCTGTTCCATTCTGACTTCAGGATTTGAGCACCCAGTATCAGGAAACCAGTACACTTTTAAAGTGATTAATTCTATGAAAAATAGTATTTTATTAAAATTAATTAATAATTATTGAAATAGTTAAGTGGTTACCTTAGGTAAATTATATCCCATACACTGGATTTCAAATGAAAGAACTTCAGAAGTAATATCTCAATATATCTGTTCTTCAGGTATGTACATATATATCATGCTCTCAACAGTCATTTGAGCATTCCAATTGAATACTGCAAAGGCAATCATTCTGCTAAGTCAGATTGAGGTTGTGAAGATTGGCAAAGTTTTGTAAAGGATTCCATGGCAACGACCATGGGAATTTAGTTTTTAAATAAACAGGGCCTTTAGGCATCAGGTTTTTATTTGTTTAACAGACTGTGAAACATAGTTCCTAATAGATGGAAATGTTGAAGATTATGCATGTAACACAGTCCATACTTTCATCTGCAGTCCATATATTCATCTTTTTAACTGTATGTAGAATCACACTAGATTCTTCTAAATCACAGCCTGATCTTTTGGAGAAGGCAGAGCAGAGTGTTAATACTTAAAATACTTACTGAAAGAAAAGGCAGGCATATTAGGATGCTGGAGAAGGACTTTTCATCAGGCAGTCTAGCGACAGAACAGGGGGTAATGGATTTAAACTTAGACAGGGAAGTTCAGGTTAGATATAAGCAAGTTCTTTATTGTGTAAGGAAGAAGTTCTTTACTGTGAGGGTGGTGAGGCACTGGAACAGGTTGCCCAGATAAGTTGTGAATGCTCCATCCCTGGCAGTGTCCAAGGGCAGGTTGGACAGAGCCTTGGATGACATGGTCTAGTGCAAGGTGTCTCTGTCCATGGCAGGCAGCATGGAACTAGCTGACCTTAAGGTCCTTTCCAACCCAAATGATTCTATGATTCTATATACTTGATACTAAAGGCAGGATTTGTGAAGATGGTAGAATATTGAAGTACCTAAAAGCTAAAGATAATCTAACAGAGCAGGAGTCCAGAAGCTGTGAGAAGCTGTTTTGATCAGCTGTAAAGCAAGCAGTTTTACTTTAAGGGTCTTGTGAGGTAAAAGAGCTGCAAAATGGTCATGCATGACTAGTGGATTACATAGTGACGTAGGGACACCAGAAAACATAACCTGAGAAATTATTGTTAAGTCTCCATAAAAATGTGGCATATAAGTAAGTGTGGATCATGTTTTAAAAGACTGTTTTTTTTCTTTAAAGGGAAATCCAGGGCAAAAAGGAGAAAAAGGAAATTCAGTGTATGTTTCACATTTTGGAAAAGGACCTCCAGTAAGTATGTGACTGTGAAAAAAATCGTATCTTGTAGGAAGACATTTGTGGCAAACATAATTTTTCCATTACTCCTCATGCTTTAATAAAGCTTTGTGCAAAAAAAGAAAGATTAAAAGCAAATGTACAACTGGAACAGATAGCTTGTTACCTTAATAGCTATAAAAAGTTAGAAAATACCCACAAAAAGCTTGTAATGATTCATTTGCTAAATGATTGCTGTTACAGGGAGACAGAGGTGATCCTGGACCCCCTGGCATTCCCGTAAGTACAGTCAGTGGGTTCTATAAATGCTTCTTGGCTTAAAAGCAGCAGAAACAGACGATAACCACCTGCACTGAGCAGTTGTTGCTCTGGTGCTCACAGTTTGCAAAATATTTTCTCCATTAAATTTGGAATGTGTAGAGAGGTGACACCTTCTTCAACAGTATCTGGAGGATCTCCCAAGAACATGTAGCATACACTACCATATTTTGGCCATAAAAACATGTAAGAATAGAGAGTTTAATTTTGTTGCTGACTAACACTCTTAATGGCTTTGGGTTCCTCTTCTTATGCCCTCTAAAAAACTACTCACTAGTGAACTGTATCAAGTCCCCATACTGTAGCACAGTTACTGTAAAAGTATTCTTTCAATCGATAACATATAACTGTGCATTGTCCAGTATCTGTACAGTACAATGCAGAAACTGGTGCTGAGCTCTAGTGACAGTGAGATATAAGAAGACAGTGACAGACATGGTGTAAGCTTCAGACCGTGGGTGGAATGCAATGGCTAGTAGACTGAGTCTAGGTGACGCAGGCATTTTGGAGGGACTAGTTTTGTGGAGAAAAGGGTAAGCTCTTGGTATTTTCACAAACATACTTTTTGCCATCTTTTGCAGGGACCTATAGGGTCGAGAGGTACACCGGGCCCGTCTGGATACCCAGGCCAACTAGGTTTGCCTGTAAGATCACCACAGTTATATAGCCTTGCATTTTTAGGACATGCATAAATTCTGATTACCAATTTTAAAACTTGCCTTAATGTGAATCAAAGCCTAGAAATAATTTCTGAGGCAGATGATAAAAAGATAGATTTTTGCCTTGCCTTATGAGTTTGGAAGTTCAGGAATTGAAGCATATATTGTTCCTTCCCATGCCCGGGTGAACATATTTCATCTGGCAGTCTGCAGTCATGGAAGAGTTCTGCTACTGCTTTCTCCTTATTCGCTTTCCCCAAAGCCATCTTGTGGGAGTCACAAAAGTGGAAAGCCAGAGTTAATCCTCCTGAAAGCAGTGACCAGGTGAAGTAAACTGCCATTTCCTCATCCTAAGAGGAAATTCTGCCTCTAGGTGCTGCTGGCAAGAGTATGTGATTTTCAGAGCAAAGCTGTCTAAATCAGACATACTAACTTGTTTGCCTTCATTCTCTTTTAAAGGGTATTCCGGGTTACCCTGGCTTGCCAGGTGAACAGGTAGGCCATGATTTTCTTGACATTGTTAGTAAAATAATAGATAAATTTATACAAATATTCGAAATGTCCCTTATGGTTATTTGTTACTAAGTTTTTCAAAGAAGTTATTTGATTAAATTCTAATATCAGCAGTTTCTGATTATCTTCAATCTGTGTACTTTTTCTGTCAATTAGGGAAATCCTGGTATTGGAGTGGATGGACAAAAGGGGGAGCCGGTAAGAAAACAAATATTATTAAACGCATTATTGCTGTAGAATGAGAAGTATAATAGAGCCTTGCTGGGTTTCCTGGAACCCATTCATGTGCGTCTGTGCTCCCACTAATCATGTTAGAATGTAAGAAGTAAAGTAAGTTATTGAATCAGTTCTGTGCAGAAGTAATTCCTTCAGTGAGCTGCATCAATCAAGGGTCTTCTGGAGGTTTTGAAAAGCAACAGTCAATATGTTAGTTAGCATTTATATAGCAATTACTTTCTGTACAGACACTGCCTAAATAATCAGAACACAACAGTACCCTCAAGTAACAGTGGCTGTACCACACCAGTCACTGAATCTCATCTCTTGCTATGTCCAGCAACAGATGCTAAGGAAAGGGTTAAGAAAAGGAGAAGCACATAGTAATGCACATAGTAATAGTTCCTCTCCCAGTTTCCACCTATTAGTGTACTCAGGACTTACAGAACTAATGAGGAATATTTGATTTTTCTTCTATGAATTTGTCCAGTGACAACTTGGAATTTATGCAAGTTTCTAACATGCACAACTTCCCATAGCAAATCAATAATTTCATCTTTGCATTCACAAAGCCTTGTGCTGCAGGGCTTCGGTCAGGAACATGAGAGACTGTGTGCACACAAGAGATTTGACAATCCTGTAACTATCTCCACAGCAGACTCAGAGCAAGAGCCATGAATACAGAGTTGTCACATATCCCTTTAGCCATAATGTTATTTTTAATGGTTGAAGAGAATAGGAGGGGGTTAGGATTGTCAGACTTGCTCATCTGGGAAGACAGTAAAAAGCCTTAAAAATGGCAATACAAATGGCAATACAAGCCTTTTATCTACAGTTATTAGTACAAGAACTTGTTTAATGAGTACAGAAATACGTAATGCTGTAGTACATTAGGAAAACATGCTGAGTCTCACTGAAACATATGGAACAAAATGTCTCTCTACTGTTCCTTTGACTTCCACAGGGTGACATTGGACTTCCTGGGCTACCTGGGTCACCACTGTTAGTTGGACCTCCTGGAGCTCAGCTCTTCAAAGGAGAAAAGGTGTTCATTTGTTTTCATATTTAACTGTGCTCAACTTGGCAAGTACAATCCTGTGATGCCATTTTTGCAAGGATTGCATAATACAAATCTTTCTGTAAGAAACCATCAGCTTCAGCAGAAATCAATCCTGTTGTTCAGCACCCTTCCTACAGGCTTTCAGCAAGGACGGCTTGTGTCTACTTTAGCTCATGTCCTTCAGGGAAGACTGTCTTGATGCAGAAAGGAGGTACTGCCCTTGCTTTGGTTTCCTTCACTTTTTGTCCTTAGCAAATCATATTTCAGGTATCTCAGGTAAAGCTGGTTACTCTACTATTGAATCTCTTCTGTGGCCCTTCACTAACACATATTTTGCAGATCTTTGTCAATTATTCTCTTTGAGATTTCTCCAATGTAATGTTTTGAATTATCAACTCTAACTCTTCTAGGCTGCTTTTTTAATGTGAAAATTAATTGTGATTTTGTTGTCTATTTTAATGCACGTTTCTGTTATTTACTGTAATACTTCAATATCACACCTACTGTAGCCACAGTTGTGTACCTTAAAACATTATAGTGTTTCTTTAAAAAGTACTGGAGTTGCAAGATCCGCATTGTGGAGTCCTATATTGAAGTCTATTTGTCCTCAAGTCTGATTTGCTCAAATACACAATTTCAAACGTGAATTTGGCATTTCCAGCCACGGCAGCTTCAACTCAGGGAACTGACAAATTTAAGATACTAGATTTTAGGCTTAGACTATGGAAATTTTTGCTATGTACAGGTGTATGAGAAAGAGGAAAAGGACCAAAAGTATTTATGTAAACTCTCCATATTACTGCCAAGTGTGATATATGCTGCTGTGCAACACATGACGTTTTCATGCCTATGTAGCCAGCTATGTACCCCATTCAGATTGGGGCAGTGCACAAAAGTGTAGATTTATGAATGTGAATACTTGCATCAAACTAAACAGAGTAGCAAACAAAACAGAACTTCTCTCATATATGCTTATAGGAACAAAACCCTTATTAGCAGGTCCTTGCAAATGAAAAGATACATCTATCTCACTCCACAGTCATTATTCTGGTTTGACAGAGTTAACGGAAATGAAGATCAGTACATAATTATTCTTTATTTCTGTATGTCTAATACACCTAGAGGAAGATGCCCGGTGCTTAAGAAAATACTGTTTAACATTTGTAATTCAGAGTAGGACTTAAAATAAGTTAGACAGCACATAGGAATGTCCTGCATATTAATATACACAAAAACTTTCCTTGTATACATAGGGCCAAAAAGGGCTACCTGGGGTAACAGGACACAGAGGGCCACGTGGACCCAAAGTAAGTAATGTGATTTTTTCTTTTTCTCATGATGCTGGCAAAGTCCTTTTAAAGCTCAAGATGATGGAAGAAATAACAGCATTTGCACTGTGAAATGTAATCACCACCTAAATCAGAGTGAAAGCAGAAATATTTCAAAACCATTTCAAAAACCTTTGAGTCTGTTTTATAGGTACCTACTGAATGTTGCCTGGTAGCAGAAAGTCAGTAGTGTTTCCAGTTGGGCTATTGATACATAACAGACTGGGACTGTGAAGAAGATAGGAGCACAGATTATTTTTTATCAAGAAAAATAGAGAAAATCTGTGTGTTCTTAATGGAGCATGATGTATGTTTCCCTAAGTATGTTGGGGAAGGACTTTCACTTCACATTATGGAAGTGCACAGGCAGGAAACTACCAGATCTCAGAAAAACAGAAGATAATTTGGGACTAAAGAATGAATCTAATTTATGTTAAAAAAATATTTAGCTTTGTAGGCAGAAGAAATTGGAAACCTGAACATCACATTCTGAGTTCTAAGTCTAGAACGTTTTCAGAAATTTATCTCCCATCATAAAAGGACCACTGCTACCTAGCACTGGAAAAACAGACAAACCCAGTCTTTTTATATCAGATTTACTTTGAAAAAGATGGACCTTATATGCATGGTCCATTACTAGCTGTCCATGTAGATAATAGCATACTTTTTAGTTATAAACAGGAGCTTAGAAATTGATGCATCCCAAAAGATGCCCAGGGCTTTGCTACATAGGCCTGATAGTGGTGCTGTATGAAGTAAGCCCCAGTGACTATGCCTAGCAAGTGCAACGAGATCCATTAACCTAATATATATATATATATATATATATATGACTTAACATACACAAAGACTAAGATTTCTGGCAAACTTCACCAAACATCTTGTTGAAACAAAGTATTTTGAGTGCTTCAGGGTATACCTGGGAGAGGAGAAAAGGGTGAAAAAGGCATTCCTGGATTCCCTGGATTGCAGGTAAGGAAGTTGTGGAATATATTGCTTCACAAATTCACCATAGTTAGGTTCATAATATATTTGGAAATTGAAGTTTACATTTCTAAGGAAGATTTTAAGTACCTTTTAAACTAATTTGTCGTACATTCTTTATAGAATATTTAGGAGTCCTGCCTTGGGACTCACCCTGTCCCATACTTAAACATAAGGTCATACAGACTTTCTGTTCTTGGAAAGAAAGCAAATCACTGAGGTTATCCTCTAAATATTTAGAACTGCACTAAGCTTCTCTGCTTACTGTACTAACACAGTAATTTTAATGTATTCCATACGTGTTGTTGTTGGTTTTTTACAGCAGCTTGTGCTTGATTTGCATAACACTGCTCATGTGGATCAACATGTCCAGTACTGTACTGAGTGCCATATGATAACAAATTAGGTGAAGACTTGTTTGGTTTATTTTGGTCTATAGTTCAAATTCGTACTCACCTCTCATATGAAGTATTTGCAAAAACTTTGCAAAGTTTTTGGAAAAATATCCTAAGTAATGATTTTCTAAGGACCACAGACTACTCAGCAATTCTGAATAGGTGTAATTCTGAGTAAGCTTTTACTGTTTTAGCTTACATTCTACTTGCTTTTATCAGGGTGATCCTGGTTCTTATGGACCTGCAGGTTCTCCTGGAATAAAGGTAAGAACACATGATGTATAAGCATCTCTCTAAGCAGTAGAATCAGTGATATTTGGGTTTTTTTGTAGATTTGTGCAGATTTGGAATGTCTGCATACCTGACAGCTCACACTTCATTCCTTCCTTTCTCTCCTGCTACCTGTGATCACTGAATTTGTATGAACCCTTTGTCTTTGAATTACTGCTACTCTCTGAAATTTGGCTTAAATTGGCTAATGGAGTCTGAAGCTGGAAGCAGGAGGAAAAGCCAGTGGGACATGCATACAGCATGATAGAATACACAGCATGTTAACTTTGTTTGCCATGGCAACATTGTTTGTGTCATTTTGTGTTGTATGCATATTTTGTTCATTTTTATGGCTCAAAAATTTCCAGGTTTGCTGTTAAGTCTGCTAAATTTTAAGTTAGCAGCTTAAAGCATCTTACTGGAATAAAGAACAACAGGTGTAGGTACATAGATCTCCATCTTGCCCTTTTTCCTAGCTCCTCTCCTCAGCTCATTTTCAAATCTGGTTAAGGTAATGATCATGCTATTCATAAATCAAATTAATGTATAGATATTTGCATCTGGACTTTTGTTCCAGGTGACTTTTATCTGCAAAATTATTTTTACTTTGACTTTGTTTGGGTTCTTTTTTCTTTTTAACAACTATTTACTTAGAGAGTTTGAATACTTGATGGATGAGTATATTAGTAGATCATAAAAGGAGAGGAAGAGCAGATGTGCAGCTGCTTTCCAAGCAATAATAGTGTAAGAAGGTCGTTCAGCAGATAGCAAAACTATTTCAGCTGTATTAAGCAGTGTGTAAGAATCTGCTGGCATGTATTCCAGCTAGTTCTGTGTCCCAGCTACACTGAATCCACTGACTGTTGTCTAAATAACCAATATGTTTTATGGGGTTTTTTGTTGCTTGTTGATTTTTTTTTTTGGGGGGTGGGAGAGGGTGTGGGGTGGCGGGAGAGAGTGTTGGTTGTTTTTTGGTTTTGGTTTTGTTTTTTTTACCAGAAGAGAATCTATAAAACATACTATCTCGGGTACAAATCCATTTTCTGAAACAAATTGTGGATGCTATTATAAGATGCCGGTATTATATGACTGCCTTACAGGGTTTTTTCAATTAATTATATATCTTAATAGATTACTCAAATGATATTTATGTGGTTCTTTCCAGGGGGAAACAGGATTTGCTGGGTTTCCTGGACAACCTGGCTACCCAGGCGTACAGGTGAAAAAAACCCAAAAACTCAACACACACACACACACACACACAAAAACTCATGCATGTGCCCACACACACTCCGCTATATAAATGCTAATGACTTCTCCCAAATGAGGCTGCTTATCAGACCATTTCCTTCCATGCAGTAATAATTTAGTTTAAGATTTACTGTTTTCATGATAGTCATAATTACTCAACACTGAGGTAGTAAATAATGTAAGTAAACATTCCTGCTTGGTACATACGAGAGTGGGAATTTGATTTTGTGTACCATAGGAATTGGTTAATCTCAATTGCCAATAGCTTCCTTTAACTATACCAGTACAGCTATCTAATCCATAAATTGTAGCAGTCTGCAAGTTATTCATGGTTGAGCTGCATTCCCCAGAGAGATATGGTAGTCAAAGGAACCTGCTGTTTAGATAACAGTACAATCCTACGAACTTTGGTATAACAACTAGTATGACAGTTGGCACCTAATGAAGTGGCAAAATTTGATTCACATGTGTTTGCTTGCATGACTTAATCTATTTGTATATGTTCAACCTGTTCACATAAATAGTTTCTCCAAGATGCTTACCAGAATGAAAATTGGACTCCTTCAACACCTACTTTGTTTAAACATTTCCTACTTTTGCTCACTTAGATGACACTAGCCATTTTTTATTTTACAATTCATGATGCTTTCCATTAGAGATTAGGAGTGTGTCATAACTGGGGATCTAAGCAGTAAAAGAGGGAAATGTTTATCTGAAAAGTGCAGAAGAGATGCTTAATACAATTTCAGAAGACCCAGGTGCCAGTCTAGTGACATTTCAGGATATAAGTTTATGGAATCCTCTAACACAGGCTACAGAACTGATGATCATACTGTAATTCTGACTACTGGAGCATATTGTAATTCTGACTAACAACTTAAACTTGAATGATGGGAACTATTGTATTTACTAGGGGATCTACAACGCTAAAGCACATTCAGACTGAAAAAAACCAGTTTTGGATCCTACTCTAGAAAGAGCAAAGGAGCAGTGAGTCTAGCTAGGGGGAAGGTCTAGGGAATCACTGGGATAGGGTCCAAGTGGTCAGCAGTATATAAGCAAGAGGAGAAGTGAAATGCTGCAATGAGGAAGGTGGGTGGCAGGATCATCAGTAGAGACAGCAAAGTTGAAAAAGTTCATCATGAAAGTTATAACCACAGTACAGAGGACAAAACCACCATCGCAGAAATTGTGACACTAATGAACTTGGCTCTAAATATTCTGAAATACGAAAGTCAAGAAGTGTTTATTTCCCTCTGAAATAGTCTTTATGGAAAGCTGCATATGAAATAGTAACTTTTCTTAATGCACAATTACTTACACCTGTGAAATGAAAGAAATGACACTTGAGATTTGAGCAACTTCTGTTATAAATTGAAGGTTAAAATTGAAACACACTTCATAATCTGTGATGGCAAAAGGAAGTAACCTGTGGCTAGTGCAGACTTGCCCTAAGTAGTATAAAGACACAGCTGAAAGCAAATAAAAAGCAATACACAGGTTTTAAAGAAGCAGGTTTACAAATGAGAAATGACAAGCACATGGAGTAAATAAGTAAAAGTACAATAAAAACTTTTGTTTTAGTCACAAGTGTACTTGTCTCAAAGTCAGAACCGGGGAGGGTGGGGGTCAGAAATCGCCCATGGATGTTCATTTTTCTCCCATTATCAGTTTCACAACAATGTGGGATCATTCAGATACTAATTAGAAACATTGCATGTCTTGTTTAAACACAACAATCATTACAGTCCATTACTCCCCAAAAGTACAATCAAACCTTGTGTTTTGTTGTTAAAAAATACTCACCCTGATGTGCATATTGTTTTAGTTGGAGGGATCTATAGCAAACTTGAGCAAGACATTGCATAGATAGAACAATGTATTCTTCAATCTCTATTGATTAGTCCACACACTGGGTACCCATTTAGTAGCACTAAAAACAGTAAACAAAAAAATAATTAATATATATATTATAGAAGGGAAAAGTTTAAATGCCTGGAGTAATGATTCAGAAAGATGAAATTATAATTGCTGGAACAAAAGAAAATGAATCAAGTATAGACACGACTTTAAAAGAATCAGGTTAAGTCATATAGATACATCAAATCTGATTGCACAGATGCTGTAGTTTTGCTTTGAAAACAATGGGATAAATCTGATTATTCCTGAAAAGTGCAGATCTACCTAGACTGCAGCAGCTGTTCATCTGGCCTCACCAGGTGTTGCTTATGATCTGCTAAAAATCACGTAAACTGGAGGAACAAAAATATAATTAACGCTTCTGAGAATAGCCTGTCCTCACATAGATTTTCTGAAACAAACATGTTCAAAGAGAATTTAAGATGCATTCATATTTAAACGAAAAAGAACCAGGGCAAAACCAGTTGCATTCAAAGTAGACTAATCTTTAAAAAAAATTTAACTGCTGCTTAAAGCAAAGAATGGACTTCAAGGAATTGCTGGCCTTTTGATCCATAACTCTGGAGGACCTTGGCCATACTGAGTGGATCTTGAACATGAGCCAGTGACATGTCCTTGCTGCAAAGGCAGCTAACGATATCCTGGGCTGCATTAGCAAAAGTATTGCCAGCAAGCAAGGGGAGGTGATACTTGCCCTCTATTCAGCACTGGTCTCCATCCTTATATATATTCTAAAGCTGTCTGGACATGCTGCTGGGCAACCAGCTGTAGGTGGTCTTTCTTGAGGAAGGGGGGTTGGACAAGATGACTCCAGAGGTGCCTTCTAACCTCAGCCGTTCTGTGATATTAAAAACCACAAAATGCTTTCTTCAGACAAAATACAAGGGAGGATAAGAATCCTGCTGAAATCACCCTGAGACCATTTGTATCTGCTACTAATGGAATGAGTCTCATTAAAATAATGAATGGTCTTTACAGGCAGTGCAAAATGTTCTTCACCATTGGCATTACATAAAACTATAGAAATTTACAGAGCAAATACAATATTTAATAATTAGTATCAGTAAAACTGATAAGTTTTGCAGCCCCAATTCTCCTTGTCTGTGTTTGTGTCCTAAAAGGCCCTGAACATCAGTCCCAGGAATGCAACCTCACTATGCAGTTCCCCCATTCACATTCTTGTTTTTTCAGTTCCCATTTGCTGCAGAGAGCAGGGTTGATTCCTAATCTACAAAGTAAAAAGTCTAATACAATTTGCCACATAAAAGAATTCCTTAAAGTCCATTTCACTTGCAATTCTAAATATCAAAATCCAACCTAATTTAAAAATCCTCCAAGCAGAAGTGATTTTCCTTGCCATTAGTATGCACTTTTATGTTTCCTGATGCAGACGTATTAAACTTCTAAGAGCTTTAAGTATCTGTTACCATCAATAATATCTGTCAGACTGTAAAACCTCTTTTCTTAATGCTTATCTGTCATCATAGAAGTAATTTCCAAATCCTGGTATAGAATTTTAAGGCAAATAATTACAGCCTGGTTGTTAAATCAAAACATCTCAATAATATGGGTACTGATTTACTGTAATAGATTCATCTTTACAATAAATGAATAAAATCAAATACAGCATTCAAGTTCTGAAGAGTCAGATATATGCAATATTACTGGTTAGCCACTGGCATCTTGAAAGATAATGACTATTTAAAATCATTTTGCCTGGTTTTAAATGCTATAAAATGTCAAATTTGAGTTCCCAGGTGAGAATAGATATATCTATATCTATCTATCTCATGTCCTTACATGCTCCACCACTGTTGAAATTTTCAGTTACATGTTAGCATATTACATATTTATATCTATCAATAAAACTTATTGTTGGACTCTTACAGGGGGATCCAGGAGAAGAAGGCCCCCCAGGCCCTCCCGGAGCTGTTGAAATTCCGCTGCTTCCTATGAAAGGTTGTAGTTAATTTTAATTACTCTTTCTGCTGTATAAAATGGCTAGGACCTATTTTGCTAAAGTGTTTGAAAGTGATAATTGGGGATTCAGGGGCAAGATCCTAAAACATTGTCTTCCTAGTGGTCATATTTTATGTCTGTGTCTCACTGATCTTACTGGAACTACGTTAAACATAAAAGTTTCAGATTAAATGTTTGCTGAAAGATCTTTATTCATACAGTCACAGCTAGATCTTCAGGACTATCCCCAGTTACCAGATCTAAGCATATTTAAGAAAAAACTATGAAAAGTGTGGAAAACTGGCTTTCCCATTGTAGTTTATAATTCCAGTTTTCAAATTGCCAAGACACACAGATTTTAGACTACCGTTCAACTTTCTATTGCTTAGGAGGGGTAAAATCCTGGAACTAGTACTCTTAACCGAATCACCTGTCAATCTTATTACCTTCCTACCTAAATCTCATGTTGGGTTTTTATGTCCCAGCTCCCTTTATTCCCACCTTTATAACCTAATTGGTGAAAAGGTGTTTTGAAGTTCTTATTTCGTAGCAGTAGGCAGTGGGAAACAGCCAAGCCTGATGCCGAAAAGGGATTTTTTTTTAGTGTCTCGGAGAACCTGTACTGTAAAAACATTTTAACAGAGACCTTATCATAAATTATAATTCTAGTGAAGCAAATACTGATTGTGAACACAACCTCAGATCAGCAGAACCACCCCATTACATAAAGGCCTCATCCAAAAATAATTCAGTTTGTTTTCCATTGGTTCCTGTGCGTTTCCAGCCCATGAAACAAACCCCATGCTTAATATTTCAAGTAACATTTAATTATGTGCATTGTGTGTGAGTGGATATATTCTTCACAAAAAGAGACCTTTAGCACAATTGTTTGAGAACAGAACTGCTACCAGTATTTATTTTTTTTTCCAAGTTAATGGAGCTCTTTATATCTGATTAGGGTTTTCTTTATCACAATGTAATTGCAATCTTTCAATTTAGTCCTTATATGAATTTTGAAAATACAGTTCTTAAAATCTTGATGATTTCAGCTGGAATGATCCTGGAATGACCTCCCTGTGCACTGTGGAACATGAGATGCACTTTAAATGCTGTATGTAGTTGTTTTGTGAAAATACTTCTCTTGGCATTCTGAAATATGTAGCACCAAGATGCTACTGCAGAGTGACGAAGAGTTAAAACCATGCCAACAAAATGGGCAGGAATCCATAGAAAAATAACCAAATCCTCCCAGCTTAAAATTTAATTGTTATGCATTTTAAAATATTCCATAAAGACAAAAGTTACTGTACTTTACTTTTGTGTGGTTCCCAAGTTATAATTTTTTTTGCGGTTTTATTTAGATTTTAGCTGACAATTGCGTAAGATGTTCAGTTCACATGTTTTTATAATTCCATGTAGGTCCACAAGGAGATCCTGGATTTCCGGGTCCTGCTGGTGAGACAGGGTCAGTTGGACCAATCGGGCCTGCAGGCCTGCTGGGAAGGCCAGGATATGATGGAACAAGTAAGAGAAGTAGAGGATAAAATGTGAACTATATACCAGTAGTAGAGAAAGCAACTAAAAGCAGCTAAAAAGAAACCGTTCTTTGTTTTTGCTTGATGTAAATCACCAACAGTAAGGATTTGAGCTCTACGGAGTTCAAGAAAAAGTTTAGTTCACCATTTAGTGGCCAAAAAAGAAACAAAATGTTCCAAACAGAACATGAGGAATTACTAGAAAAGGAAAAGAAGATAAAGCAGGATGCTGCCATGAACTGTAAATCCATAGCATGCCTGTATCTGGAGTGCTGTGCTGAGAAATTCAATTCTCCATCTCAAAAAGATGCAAGGGAAGGTGATGACGAAGACTTTGCTCTGTATAAGGAGCTAGAATAACTTGGGTGTCTGAAAAAGAGATAATGGAGAGAAGAAAAAGCATTTGAAGGTCTAAAGCAGGAGCCACTTTTCCTGGGAAAAAACTAAAGATTTACATTTGTCTTTTTTTTTTTTTTTTTTTTTTTTAATATATATAGAAACTAAACTTCATGACAGTTCTGAACAGCCTATCATGTCTTCCTTAATATCTTGTGGTAATAGTTAATATGAAACTGTATGAGCCATATAACAGAATTTTTTTTATAGGTCTGCCTGGCCTGCCAGGAGTAAGTGGGGCAGCAGGACCTCAAGGTTTTCAAGGTGACCCTGGTTCTCCTGGAACAGGTGAATCAATCCCAGGAAGATCTGGATTTCCTGGACCACCAGGCCTATCAGGACAGCCAGGAAGACAAGGCTTACCTGGACCACCCAGTATGTTCAACATCAGTTTATATGGGAAGAGTATCATTCTTCATATTAATGGATTCATTGATTTTGTTGGTCCTACAAAAAACATAAAGGTGACATTTTGACAGATACATCAAACTTAACATGTGATGTAGAAAATGTTTTTCCTATTAATTTTTGATCAGTGAAATTTCAAGATTTTCAAAGTTTTGTGCATGATTCAAATCCACAAAGTAACATACATATAATAAATCCCTAAAAATACATCACCTGAAGTTAAAATCACAGCAAACTGGAGGAAACCCAAATCAGCATCCTTTAGTAAAGAAACAGGAGTCACAAAGTTCTGAAGTAGAAAAGGGAAGAAGTAGTGGCAATGAAAAAACAGCACATTAACATCAACTTTAGCCAGACTGACTCTTATAGTAGTATCTATAAGCAGTGATTTGTAAAGCATTTCATAAGATCCTCTACCTTTTCATGTGAGGATAACAGGATAAGGAAGTGGAGAACACATGGCCTAAGCTGTGGAAACAGTCAACCTGATTTATACTAGCTTTACAATTTATTTTTTCAAAGGTGTGATCTGTACTGACAGAGGGATCGCTGGAGAACCTGGAATAAAAGGTCAGATGGGCCTTCCAGGAAGAAAAGGGAAAAAAGGAGAAAAGGGTAAGTATGCCTAGAGAACAACAATTTGAGACCTTTGCCAGGTGTATCAGACCTGAATTTGCAAGAAGTTCATGTTAACTTGGAGGACAAGGCCCATCAAAGCATAGAATTAAATGGCCTGTTGGCACTGGGGTGTCTAAGTCAGTAGAGTCATGTCAGTGCAGCGACTATTCAGCACTGTAAAAAATGACTGATATGCTTCATTCCTTTGGAGGCCACAATGAGAAAACAGTAGCCTGTGCACTACTCACACAAAATAGAAGGCCAGTATTATTTTTTTGTGCACTAATTTTGCAACTGTTTCAGTGTAATTTTGATACTTTCATGTAGGAAATCAAGGCCTCTGCTCATGTAGTGCTGGTCCTCCTGGTCCACGTGGTATGCAAGGACTTCCAGGTACTCAAGGAAAGAAAGGACATATGGGATACCCTGGAAGAGATGGAGAAAAGGGTGACCCAGGCTTATCTGGTGCAATGGGGTCACCAGGGCTCCCTGTGAGTAGTTTTCATGAGCTTTGGTAAGCGAGTAACATCAAGTTACCACTTATACAGAAGGCATTTAAGCAGAGTGGTGGAGAAACTACCCTGGAAAACTATCTGAAAGTTTTATCTATTTTTGTTTGTTATAGGCATGCTGAAAGATGCATTTTATTAGCTTCTGTCTGATTTCCCTTGCAGCAGTGAGCAGAGTTTTACACTGAGGGACAGAATCCCATGCTGCGTTTGTGGAGTGGGGAAGAGGTTTAGGAAAGCTGGTGAATGGGCATCTTGTTTTGTTTTGACTTGTTTTTGATTAAGTTTTGAATACCCATTGTTTTTCTTGAAAACACAGAAGATGCACAGATTGGTCCAGTGAAGATGATTTTTCAGTTATTTCAAAGGAAAGCATTTCCAGCAAAACCTAATCAAGGCAAAGAATTTGCATGATGCCAGCAGGTCAAGATGGATTTTATGTCAACATCCACTGGGGGATGTGCAGAGTCTGAAGAAAAAGGAACCCTTTTTTCAAGCATTTCAAGTCATTTTTTTAGTTCCCTTTTTTAGAAAATTAATGGAAAAATTTAATTTATTTGGTATGTTTATTTTATGAGGCAAAGCATCTACAATTATGATAGGTAAACAGCACTCTGCTTGGAGAACTCAGAGCACAAATCAGCATAAACATCTAAAAAAGAACATCTTTTCCCCTCTAAACCTGTCAAGTTATAGATTCTGCTATGAAATTTCTTACTGCAGCTCTGCAGGCTTTCTCTCAGCAAAAAAGCAACACTTACTTGCTCACTTCTGGAAGGACAGCCTCATCTGGCAGCCACCATGCTCCAGAGATTACCTTCTGTGTAGCCTCAGGGGATTGTGAGATGAGGTCTGCAGCGGGAAGAGTTTATGAACCATTTGTAACTTTATATACTTGCATTTAAAGCCACAGCTCTATATGACCATGGACACAATTATTCTAGCATTACAGTTTCTTATAGATGTGCATTTGGTAGAGTCAGGCTGAAAAGGCCAGAGGCCATTACACACCTCTTTACAGATGTCAAAAGTGATAAGCATTTATTTTTGGCATGCTACTGTATTTGGTCTGGTTGTGGGAAAACAATGCACGAACAAGAGATAGATCTCAAATTTTCCTCTCAATCCCCACATTGATTCCTTGCTAGAGATAACTGGCAATTTTATGGTTTTTATCAATTGTAAGGGACCACCTGGTTCTGCTGGACAACATGGTGAAAAAGGAGAGAAGGGTGATCCAGGAAGAGTTAGAATAAAAGGTAAACACGTTTCATCATTAGCATTTTTGTTTCCTATACAATGCCTAAGCAATAGTGTGAGAAAACCATATTCAT
Organism: Psittacus erithacus; assembly: GCA_009867235.2. NCBI lineage: Eukaryota > Metazoa > Chordata > Aves > Psittaciformes > Psittacidae > Psittacus > Psittacus erithacus. The sequence continues at coordinate 19,343 of WYDI02038809.1, read as the reverse complement.
CCACTCTAATAAAGTCATTAGTTTAGTAAGTTACTGAAGCCTAGAGGTCATGTATATCTAAACTGCTTTCTTGGTACCATCTTGTTCATTTTCTTCTTGCTAAACTCAAGTTCAGCAGAGTGTTTTGTGCTTTTTACTGTGTGGTTGAGGTGTGAAAGAGTTTTAACAGCTTGTTATTAATGCTAACAAATGACTTTACATGTCACATGATTGATAATCAGGGTCTTTCAGAGGTCTGCATAGCAAACACTAAACAGAATAGAGTTATTATGAAAGCAAAAGAAATATTGTACAGCAGCCACCTCTTGAAGTGCCATGTGCCAGTAGCCTAACTGTTATCTCAACTGAAACCATCAACATCCTCCTTGAGAAAAACTCGAAGTCTCAATGGCTATTCAGATTCCTGTTCCTAATTCTAAAAATTACCCTTGACTGGGCATTGAAGAAAAACAATAGGCCACCAGTTGCACAACTGAAATTCTTGCAACTAAACAGATCAAAACCTCTCCACAGTTATGGTTATGATTTGCAAAAGCAAAAGAAACAAGAGAACAACAAAGTACAACAATCTGATGGCAAAGCTTAGTTAGAAATGCTAAACTAGTTACTCAGACAAAAGATTGTCCGTCTTATTGTTTGTGAAAAGTTAGCTTAGCTCTGAATGGCTGTGTTTGTTTACAGATGTTGGAGCAAGGCAAAACATTTGCTGTTTATTTGCAAAGCATTTCTTGACACAGCAAAATGAATCTTTGGGTTAGAATATTTTTATTGTCCTTTATGCAAAAATTATGTGCAAGAGAAATCTAGGGGTAAATAAAATTAAAAAGCAGAACAACCCTTGTGGGAATATCAGTTCAAATATTCTGCATCATATGGCATCGCTGTATCTTAATTTCACTGAAATTAAGAACAAAACTCAGTGATTTGAGTAACGAAATATTTTCACTCTGTATATAGCATGAACAAAAGCCACATTGTTTTGGTGTCTGTAAACAACTCTTTACAGACAGACCATAGTTCCACGAAGTGTTCAACTACATATTGCCTTCCTAAGAACTGGAAATTGTCATACTGATGTAATGGTTACCCATTTACCTGAGCAAAATTACCTCTTCTCCCCCGCCCCCAGCTTACTGAAATTATCGCAACACTTTTTCTTCTTTTTTTTTTTTTTTTTTAAATTATTTTAAGGAACAAAGGGTGAAAGAGGTCTTGCTGGGGTTCCAGGATTTCCAGGTCAAAGAGGTAATGATGGCCGAGATGGGGAACTAGGATTGCCTGGGGAAAAAGGAGCTGAGGTATGTTTGCCTTTCTCAGATTTTTTTCTTTTCATTTCAGTTAACATATTATCTTAGGAAAGGGCCAGCTACTTAATGAAAAGTACCATTTTATTCCAAATTCCTAGCACATTAATTACTTTTATCGTTATATGCTAGCCTAGACCAAAAATCATGGTTTTTATCAGTTGAAAATTTCATTGGAAGTATTGCTGTTTATTTTGATATTCCTGAATGTAATTTTTGCATACTCTGTGCCAATATTATGGGATCAGGAAGAACTAAAAAACCACAAAACTCTACCCTTTGTTCCTATTGCCTCTGAATATTTAAAACTACTACTATCATCCATGTCACTTAATTGTGGAAGAGTGGTTTCTCTAGATAATTGTCTGACATGGCTTTTGATAATCAAAGAGAGGAAAAAAATTAGGTCTTGTTATTTCTTATCAACAATTTCTTTTTTTAAGGGTGATTCTGGAGTACCACTACCAGGTGATAAAGGATTCCCTGGGGTCCCAGGCCTTCCTGGAGTAAAAGGGCAAATGGGATTGCCTGGTTTGGGGTTTCCTGGCCCTCCAGGAGTCAGAGGTAGCCGTGGAGACTTTGGTGATACTGGTAATATTGGGCCACCTGGTCCAAAGGGCCAGAAAGGTAATTTGAATGCTTCCATTAAGAACAAAATAACAAAACACGTTTGGTAGCATCCATTACAGTTTCATAGGTATTCTATACAGTGTTATTCATAGTGAAAATCAATTTTGGCAAGCTCAGTGGTCATGTGAAATACAGCCATCGAAAGGTACAATATTGTCAGCATTTAGCAACAGACACTAGCGAGAGTATGAATTGCTAGAGGCCTTAAACCTGCAAAATGCCACACGAACTGCACACTGTCAGAGGAATTATTTTCTGGAGTGAAGAGGATTCCTAAGTGTAAGGATTTGTAAGGCAATGCTTTTTTGCTGAAGCAGCAGGAAAATACAGCTGACACTTCAGGCTTGGTCTGTTTGGTTTTGGGTTTTTTTTTTTCAAATCCCTACCAAAATTAAAAATAGAAAGAAATCTATACTGATAGCAATACAAATGAACCAGAAACATACATAGAATTGAGATGAAAATATTATTTCTTTCTTGTAAGAGTCTACTGTGAAGACAAATTTCTGCAACAAATAAAAAAAAAATCAACAGAATACAGCTGTATTTGAATCATTACCAATATTCTATACAAAATAAATGTAAAAAATATATTTCAATATCCTCCTTCAAACCTTAAATAACGTGCAAATAGCAGTGTGCATAAAAGTCCCTTCTCTTTGCCTTTGCACATCTAGTTGGTTACTTCCACAGAACTATTACAGTAAATGTTCAGACTCCATTTATTCTAAAACCAAATATGTCACTTTCTTTCTCCCTCTTGCTTCAGGTGAGACTGTCTGCATTACATTACCATACCCTGGAAATCCAGGTCCTCCAGGTTTTAAAGGCATTCAAGGTATGTTCACAGGTAGAATTTTGGGGTTTAACTAAAACAGAGCTTTTAGTTGCTAATTTAAAAAGAAGCTATCCTAAAAAGATACACTGTTCTAGTTTTTCAACAGATATACATCTCAAAATGTAAAACTGCAAATACACAGGAGTATACTCATCTAATAGATACAAGGGCCAGACAGCTTCAGCTTGCATGATCAAAAAGTGTTCAGGCTGCCTCCATAGAAATGATTAAATGAAGGTCACTTGAAACTCTGTCCTGCCTCAATTAAAATGCATGAGACAGTTTGTAAAATACGCAGATGGCGGAGTCAGATAAGACCTAGAATATGTGTATCTGGACGCCAGCAGAAGGAAAGGTTTGCAAGGCAAAGATATGCTGCAAGTTTGTAATTTCTAAAAGTATGCTGCTTGTGGCAAGTTGCAGTTGAGCCCTAAAATCTGAATACTTGCTACCAGTACTTCAACTTGTTCATCTTAATTTAAATTCAAAGAACTCATCCAGGAGCTGGCAAAGTGTTGCTTGTGATCACCTCCAAAACATTTGAAATATCCCAGAAAATCCTTATCAGAACTAATGGAGTCTGATACTGGATTTTCAAGATGCTTAGTATGGTATTACACAGTTCCTTGACATCAGTATTGTGGGTGGTAGCCAAAATTTATACAGACATGAAAGAACAGGGATTAGCATTGAGCTCATCTGCACCATTCCAGAAGCAGCATACAGCACAGAAGAATATAAGAATTTGAGTTGACATCTGCCATTCACTCAATGACACTGTCATTCCTGTGAATAGGTTAATACTGTTGATGTCCTGTAACATTAAAATGTTATAGGAGACCTGTTTTTTTCTAGTTTACTCTGGTGATTTGCAGTTTGCTGTTTATGGATTAGGGAACAAGTCAATTTAGAAAAACAGCAAACATGCATTTGTTAGTGACTTGTGTGGTGGCTCTTGTCCAAAATATTAGAAGCAGGTGAAATCCACTTGTCTTCAAAATACATGAATTTGCATGGGATAAAATGCAATACTATTTCCTTAGGTCACACATTTTAGAGCTCTGTCAGTTTTTACGTATTTTCTTTCTGTTTCCAGGACCAAAGGGTTTAAAAGGACCCCCTGGTCATCCTGGACCAAATGGCTTTGATGGGCAAAAAGGCCATCAAGGCAGGCCAGGAGCAGGAATCCCTGGGCCAGAAGGTAAATTGTGTTTTTCTCAATCCAGGGGACTGCTGGTCAAGCTGTAATGCATAAATGCAGGGTAAGGTAGCTAACAGCAGAATAGATCAGGGAAGCACATTTCATGGAAGCTAATGGAAAAGAGATCTTTACAAGCTTCCCTTTCCTTCCTGCAGCATTGCAGGTCAAACTTCAGTGTCCAGAAAGGAACTATTCTCAGAAAACTGAAAACAATTAGTATCATTTTAACAAAGGGATTGAACTGAACAAGAGTGAGAGCACACAAGATAGATGCTGCCCCAAAGGAAACCACTGCCACTTCCCATAAGAATAATTACCTCCTTCAACCCTCATGTATCATTAGCTGTAAATGAGAAACCTGAAACTTAATGTATGTTATTTTTTGATGCAAAGTCATAATTCTGGTTAAATTATAATATTCCACAGTTTTTTTGGGAAAAACAGACAAACAAACCATAAGCAAAACTGAATTATGCCTTATTTGAATTTAAAAATCATATCAACAGGCTTTCGAGGCAAAGTTGGTGACCCTGGTGATGAAGGTGAAAGAGGATCTACAGTTGATGGTAAAAACGGCCCTCCAGGTCCACGTGGCATAGATGGTCAGAAAGGTGTTGCAGGTGATACCACATATGGTCCTCCAGGAATCCCAGGCAACAGGGGACTGCCAGGACCCCCTGGTGCACAAGGAGCAAGAGGTGATCCAGGCATTCCTGGGCCTCAAGGTATGAGCCAGTTTTTATAAAGCATTTTCATGTGTTCAGAGAGTAAAATCTGTGCAAAGTTGGTCCTGATTCAGATAAAAGTTACTCTTATCTGGATCCGTAATGGCGACTGTGAATGATATGCCCTATTTTTCATTTACATTTTTACAGTTAAGGTTGATCAGCTACTAAGGAGACCTGCACTGCAGGAAGGGGAAGATGCTTTTACCCAGTCTGTGGGGTAACACTGCAGCTTCCTATTCTTACTACTGTTACTTGCTGCCTGGCGGCCATCTGTGCTTAGGGCCTCCTGCTACACCACACAGACAATCTCTGCATCAGGCTGTTTACTTAAATCTGAAAAGACTGGCAAAACGTGGGAGAACACTCAGGGAGAGAGAGGTTAATTTCTTTGCCTGGAGTTATTCAATACAATCCTCAATATCTTGTGCAGTACACTGGTCTTGCTACAGATGTCTCCACAGTGCCACTTCCCACTTCATAGCGGATATTGTTAATTCCTTTTATAGGTCTCCCTTTTCCTCAGCCCTAAGCAGACACACACTCTCTTCTATGCAGCAAACACCTATAGAACTGACCCCAGTGCTGTGTAGTTCATGCAGGCTAGTGAGCTCCTTCCATTAGGCACCTATACATCAGAAACTTGCTTATTGATCCATAAAGTCATCCTCACCTATGGATGAGAGTTGAATTTGTATTCAACTTAAAGAAAGAAGTTCTCCACAGTGGCCAATTCTAAATTGCAGAAGAGCATCAGTTTTCACAAGCTGTGCAAAAAGAGAGGATAAGTAAGATATTACAATAACTGAACATGTAAGTTTAAAAATGACAATTAGGAATTCTGATGGATGGTAGTGGAAGTAAAATATTTTACAATGATTTTGTTTCCAGGACAGCCTGGTATCCCGGGATTTCCTGGTGCCAAAGGTTTTAGAGGACCAGAAGGTGATATAGGAGCACCAGGCTGTCCAGGCTTCCCTGGTCCACCATGTGACATGGGCTTACCAGGGCCACCAGGACTCATAGGTGTCATGGGCCTGCCAGGACCTCAAGGTACACAACATCCATAAGGTTGCCTCACTGCTCTATGCTCTGCAAATCTTTTCTAGCAGATTTAATCGCATTATTTTTGTGGCTGGCATGACAAATATGTCCATGGGGGCTGCTTATTAGTGGGGGAGTACATTAATGTTTTACACACTTGTTTAAACTCAGGGAATGTACAGCTTGCATTTCAGACATTTCCCAACTTTACTTCCCTTTCTGCGCTGTTCCTTAACTGGCCAAATCACAGTGTGTTTACTGTTAAGTAATAAATGGAAGAGTTTGTTAATATTCAAATTTATACCAAAAGCTATCACTTTACACTTTTTAGATACAATTGGTGAACCCTTGTCTTGCATTTACACACATTGTTTAAATCTCTTTTTCCTAGGCTTACCAGGCTTTAAAGGTCAGAGGGGAGACAGAGGCCTAGCTGGGCCACCTGGAATCAAAGGTCTCAAAGGCGCTCCTGGCTCACAAGGTCCCCCAGGTCCTCCAGGCTCTCGAGGACTTCCAGGACTTCCAGGCAATAAAGGACCACCTGGTCTCCCAGGAAAAGCAGGTATGTTAAACATTCTGCAAAGCACTTTGTCTATAACTTCTGCTGTATAGGAAACTATTTCTACTGCTGTTAAAGCTAGGAGATATTTTGCACCCTCCTGTCTTTCCAGCTTCGAAAGTATGACCCTGCAGCAGGGTAGGGGCAATAACAATAGCATCCTTTGTTCTTTCTCTTACAACAAAAACAAAGCAAATAGTTTGATGCATCTTGGTGCATCCTGGTGCTTTAGCTGTTTTACAGCCAGTCACAAGTGGTGTTCCTCAGGGCCCAGTTCTGTTTAATGTCTTTATCAATGACAAGGGAATCAAGTGCATCCTATGTTTGCAGATGACTTGGTGAAGAAGAGTGTTGATCTGCTTGAGGGTAGGAAGGCTCTACAGAGGGATCTGGACAGGCAGAATTGATGGGACAGAGCTAATTGTAGAAGGTTCAAGAAGGCTCAGTGCTGGGTCCTGCACTTGGGTCACAAAACCCCATGCAACACTACTGGCCTGGGGAAGAGTGGCTGGAAAGCTACCCAGTGAAAAAGGACCTGAGGGTGATGGTTGACTGCTGGCTGAACATGAGCCATCTTGTGCCCAGGTGGCCAAGAAGGCTAATGGCATCCTGGCCAGTATCAGAAATAGCGTGACCAGCAGGACTAGGGAAGTGATCATCCCCCTGTACTCAGCACTGGTGAGGCTACACCTCAAATACTGTGTTCAGTTCTGGGCCCCTCACTATAAGAAAGATAGTGAGTTGGTGGAACATGTCTAAAGAAGGGCAATGAAGCTGGTGAAGGGTCTAGAGCAGAAGTCTTAGGAGGAGTGGCTGAAGAAGAGGGTTGCTTAGTTTGGAGAAAAGGAGGCTCAAGAGAGACCTGTTATTGTTCTCTACAACTACCTGAAAGGAGGCTGTAGCAAGGTGGGTGTCAGTCTTTTCTCCCAAGCACCAAGCTATAGGACAAGAGGAAACAGCCTCAAGTTGTGCCAGGGGAGGTTAGATTGGATATTAGAAAAAATTTCTTCACTGAAAGGGTTGTCAAGCATTGAACCAGGCTGCTCAGGGAACTGGTGTAGTCACCATCCCTGGAGGCATTTAAAATACATGTAGATGTGGCACTGGTTTAGTGGTGGAGCTGGCAGTGCTAGGTTAATGGTTGGACTCAATGATCTTAAAGGTCTTTTCCAACCTAAATGACTATGATTCTATGAGTAAATGGAGAAATAGCTTCACATTATGTGTAATACTTATAAAAAATGTGAGCTTGGTCCCAAATCATCACTGGCTAATGTGCAAGATTTCTGAGTAACTATAGCAAAATCCTGGTTTTGTCTGTCATCTGGACATGGAAGTCATGATTACCAATAGCCATATGCAAAATCTGGTGGTGTCTTAGACTATGCTTTGTATTTAAGACGTTGGCAATAACTGCTTTAGTAGTAAATGTAGCCTAAACCTCTAAGTGGGAGGTAGCAGATGCTTGGTCCAAGGCAACCTGGATTTCAAGAGAAGTTTGATCTTGGAATGAAGCCATGCTCCAACTATTGGTTCTCTAGTTTTGCTGATTTCCTAAGGAGCCCTTCTAAGCCTCTTGCCTTTTGCTTTATACTATTCCTTAGAATTATGACAGAAACAGCATAGCATGCTGAATATGTAAACAAAGCATTTAATATTACCAGGAAGCAAAGGGATTCAAGGACCCCAAGGATTCCCAGGACTCCCAGGAACACAAGGCCCAATGGGGATCTCTGGTGTTAAAGGAGAAGAAGGAGAAATGGGTCCATCTGGGCCTAGTGGAGAATGTGGGGATATGGGAATAAAAGGTTTGTAAAGATCCACTTCACTCTGTAGTTATGTTACTGCTATGTTTGGTTTTGTTCCTACTGTGTTAGGAATATATTTACTTTTTCTTCTTGCTGTAAAGGTATATTCACTTCTATTTTTAGAGATACTAAATATTAAATTGTGTTAATCTCACAAATGCATAATGAAATATAATGAAAGAAAAATAAATTTCACTGAAATCAATAGGTGCATTTAACACTAAATTAAACAGAGTTAATCATCTATTCAAACAAACCTTCAGATTTGTCCTGTACACATCTGAAACTTTAGATTTTTTCTAGTTTTCTATCATATTGTCTGTGTTCTTTAAAATCTCTAAATATTAATGTAGGAAAGAGAATAACCATCTCCAAGGTGTAATTGCAGACAGTACACTGTGGAATGGACAATACAGTTGCCATCTTTCATATTCCAGACAAGCAGGGAACAATTCTGATTTAACGTCACGAGTTACTACTGAATCAACTAAAAAGCAAGAGAAGGGTAATAAGTTCTGTTAGTAGTGAGCCTGCTGAAACAACTGAGAACTGCATTAGTATTTGAAGGCTTTCTCTGTTAGGAAAGTTGTTACTAAAATTAATTTTCAGGACATGTCACTCATGAGGATTTACTTTCATTTCATATGTTTGGCTCAAAGGTGAAAGAGGGTCTCCAGGAGACAGTGGCTTTATTAACATCCATCTTGAAAAAGGACAAAAGGGGGAACCAGGGTTTCCTGGTGAGAACGGATTTAGAGGTCAAAGAGGTAAGTTCATAAAATAAAGCCCAACCTTATATTGTTTATAGATACATAAACTAGCAGTCTAGTTTCTTTGGACATTTACTAAGGCAATACACATAGTGTGAAAGCATAGACATATGTGTCAAATAATGGCTTGACTATATTGGTCATTATCTTGTTCTGCAATTAACTTAGGTGAAAAAGGCAATATCGGTTTCAGAGGCACTCCAGGATTTCCAGGGAAGAATGGTGTCCCAGGACTGCCTGGTGACCATGGTGACACTGGACCGATGGGGTTTCTAGGATCACAGGGTTTCCCAGGACCAAAGGGCTTTAAAGGAATTATGGGTTTTCAAGGACAACCAGGTGACCAGGTAAACAAAGTAGTAGTGAAATGTCCTGGACTTTTCAGCTATATTCTGCTTCCAAGAAATATGATGAAGGGTTCTATTGTACTTACCCATTAGACGTACTTACCCATTAGATGTTACTCTTGAGAAGAGACTGTCAATATAATAGGAAAGGTAAATTCCTTAATGCAACAATTCATTGCCTTGATTACATTTTAATCAGAGTCAACAAAGGGCCTCTCCCCTCTTTCCTTGCTGCATGCCTTGATTTTGTTATATTGCCACTTGGTGGAAGTACAGGCTACACTGCACAAGTTTTGGGGAGAGGAGGGAGGAAAAAATGGATTCACAATCAAGTCTTTAACATCTTTCCTATAAACAGATTAACAGATCACAGTCATAACATAGCAGCAGCACAAGTATGAAATTAACATATAGCTGCTTCTTCATATCTTGCTACGTGGAGAAGCCAAGCCAACAGACAAGAGAAAACAAGTCTTCTGTGCCCATGCTAACAATTTACACCAAATAGAATCCAGGCAAGCAGTATTGCTCAAGAATAAGTATACGAAACCACACATATATCACACATGGATGTAAAGTAAAATTCTTCACTGGCTTCTATACTAGGTAGACAGGCAGTGAGATTACATGAAACATAAAATCGCTGTTGTTTTTCTGGTAAACGGCCATTGCTTGGCTTGGCTTGTTTTTCTTTGAAGAGATAATCTTTGTTTTGCTGATTATAGGTCATTATTCAAAAGGAAAAACAGATAAACCTTTACATTTTTACTGTTATGTCACAACATATTTCTGGTTAATGTTTATAGTAAATTTGGGTAACATACAACAATATTTAGTACATTTTTATGGTACCTTTTAAATCAAATTACTCAAGCCATCTGTGGGGAATTTAAGCTGTTCAAGCCAAGAGTTATCATTAACTGTAAAAGCAGAAATTCTAAATGGTTAGCAAGTCTAATCTACAGTTTCTTGGAAATCTTAATCATCAGTATTAGACATGAACAAAGACAGCATGATGCTTTTCTGTTGAGCATAAGATATAGTTTTGCTATTCATATTAATTGCTGATCTGTTTACCTGTGTAAGAGAACCAGATGTGCTTATAGACCATTCCTGCTACACATATGTCAAACATTTTTATTTTGTGTTTAAAAAAAATCAGGGTGACCATGGCTTACCAGGAATCCCTGGCAATCCAGGACTGACTGGTCCAAAAGGATCCAAAGGTAATCTATATTGACATGCTTTGGAAAAGAGCAATAGTATTAGGATGCATATGCTCTGACGGATGATGTCGAGTACTCACTAGAAAAGGGAAAACAGGAAAGAAGGGAAAAAATTAAAACATGCTGGTCATTAGAAACAAATCTGACTTACCTGAGACAAAAAAGAAAACAAAGTAAAGAACAATATTCAATATAAGGAAAAGTTGTGTGAAATGTATTCAAAACAAATTTTCTGGAAAATTTATCCTTAAAGCAAAAGCAGGAAATAGCCAGTAAAAGTGTGGATTGCTGTGGCAGGAGATCTCTAGCAACACTTGAACTTGGTATTTCCTCTTAACTGTTCACAACAAAATCAAACAATGAAGCCGAAGGCAGCATGAACAGGTAGAAGAGGTCAGACATTTGTAGAGACATTGCAAGGCAAAACTGCTGGGAATTATTGATTCTGTGATACACACAAATTTCAGCACAGACAGAAAGAAGGAGGTGTGCTGCCTTTCAGTCCCTGGCTAGTTTCTGAAAGGTCTTTACTGAGTAAATAGACTCCCAATGTATATTGATTTTGCGCATCCTTACAAACCTATGTAACGAGTCCAACAGTTCTCTGTTTATTAAAGTATTCTAGGGAATTTATGCAGTATCTTTCTTTGTTCAGTATATGCTGTCAGTATTGGGAAAGTTCCCATATTTTTTTCTTTTTTTCATTATGGAAAATTTTCATTAGTGCTGCCCTGAGCCATACTAAACAGAACCTGAGTTAGTACTTCAAGGCAAGCTGAGCTGGCAAATAATTTGCATGTGCCAAAGCATTTTTCATTCTGTATTCTCTTAGTCTCTTTTACAGCTGTTAATACCTGTAAATTATCTGATCTTACAAAATTGTCAAGCTTTGATTTTGTGGATGAAAAGAGTATTTGTACAAAATAAAACTCATTGTGCCTCTACAGGCAAGAGAGGTGACCCCACTCCTCTGCTTGGTACACATGGTCCAAAAGGGCCTCCCGGAGATCCAGGATTACCAGGTACCTCTGTGTGATTGAAGAAAAAATTGGATTTAAGAAGTTTCTTGTTAGCAGAGAAAGAGCTCTGCTTCCTGTGCATACTGACAGGTATTTTCTGTAGTTATAAACCCAGGGATTGGAGAGGCATCACAGTGTGCAAAATGGCTAGCGTGAAAATGGGAGGTATAGTCTACTGTTGTCTAGTACAGCACTGATGAACATACCAGTACTTACCAGAATAGAACCTGGCTTAACTATATCCTACCAATCATTTCTGCTCTTTCAGATATCACCAGAGAGATCAGAAAAGATCATTGCTAATAAGTAGATACAAGTATCTGAAGTATTTGAATAAAATTATTTTTCTAGACAAGAAACTTACTGAACTTTTATATTTTCAAACATACAATAAGATGAACAATGGGCAATTTTAAAGAAATAAATGTCAGATTTTTTTTGTTCTTTAAGGACTCCATGGACTCCCAGGAGAGAAGGGTTCACCAGGTATCCAAGGGCAACCGGGAAGACCAGGATCCAAGGGTGACTCTGGACACTCAGGAATACCTGGACTTCCAGGTAATGCCAAAGTTTAAAAAATGGTGCCATGTAACAGCTCAAGAGAGATACGGAACAGGAAAATGCAGCTGAGGGGACACCTCTGTGGAGACGGCTAAAGAAATCAGAGATCATGCAAAAGTGTATTAAAACCTATTTCAGTACCTATAGACAGCAGCAATAGTCTGCTCAGAGCCTCAAAAAGTAAGACCTGTCAATTCTTCATACATTCCCACGCACTTTCAGGTACCTCTGATTAACAGAGTGCTGCATAATACATCAAAAATTAAAAATCCACAGTTTAATAGACTTGCATATTCACGGTTTTTTTTGGTTGTTGTTTTTTTTTTTTTTTTTTTTTTTTAAACCTCTACTCTCAGGAGCTACAGGTCCTCAGGGATTGCCAGGAGAACCTGGAGAAAAAGGGAAACATGGAATTTTGGGACCTCCAGGACTGCAAGGATTAGCTGGACCTCAAGGCAGAAAAGGTAAACAGTATGCAGCGCAGTACTACTGGTGATATAATGGCACCAAGCATAAATATCCTTTTAGCAGTGAAAATAGAAAAGGCCTGTGAGCATCATTTTGATTCTGTGTTCTTTTAAACTACAAGAAGAATTAAGCCAGTTCCCGTCACCTTTTAAAAGTAACATAAATGCTACCTCAGAAACTTGGGCAACAATCTAAAATAGGTATGGAAGAAGGTAGAAACAGATTGTGGCTCAGCTGATATGATAGATAGCAGAAGTTAAGGAAAGAAAAAGGAGTTTGCAGTAATTCAGATATGTTACTTCAATTATGCTGTGTTCTACCTTCTCACCATGGAGTGCCACTGTTACTCTACCAGCAGACTGCTATGGACAGTTCTTACAGGTTTGTTTTAACAAATTACAATAGCTTGGCTTATTTTTTTGGTTATTTGGTTGTGGTGGGTTGGTGGTTTTTTTGTTTTCTCCATCCCAGACAAAACAAGGACATGTCCAAAACCTGATTTTTTGCTGGATTTAACAGAGAAATATTTCCTCCAAATCTTAATTTACACTTCTCACAATGATTGTTATGTACAGTTGAGAACATTAACTTTTACTATACTCAGAATGATACATTACAAGTATAAGTTACATTAATACTTCGTAAAGAAGGTAATCAACTACATAATTTGTATCCTCTCTCTGTAATAGCATGCTTTATAACATGTTCCTGGACAGGAAGAATAATTTTAGTGACCCATATACAGAAATCAAAATAAATTAAAACTTGGGGCTATGATACATGATTAGAGAACAATAGATGCACATATTCAAATTCAGACTAAGGAAAACTGAGCTACTAAAAATTTAAATTGAAACAATTTATGATTGCTTGCAGTAATTAAGTGGTGCTGATTCAAACCGTCATGACAGATTCCTTGCTAGTGCATAATTTGCAAGAGAAGACTCCTTCTTGTTGCAAACAATATTTGCTGTAACAAAAGCAGAGGTCCGCAGTGAAAAGGGATGCCTAAATTGAAAGGGGTCAAAAAAACCCCCCGCATTCTTCAGCTGAAAACTTCTTTTTAGCAGAAGGACTCTTTCCTTCTTGTCATAATGGTAAGCCACTTCTGCTGTATATTGTGCAGAAGTTCTCAAGAAAACGTAACAAATTAATACATGTGCAGCAGAGGGAAAAGTTCCGTTCCAAACTGCAGTGTATTAGAGACAAAGTTGCCTACTGAGCTTTAGTATCCTGTATATTGCCATACTGCCAGCTTAATTGAAAAAAAGGTTAACACCTTTGAAATTATACCTAGTAATGAAAATTGAATGGAATTTGTATTCCAATTCAATTGGTGAATATAGTTCTTAATGCTATTTTCAATGAAAAATTGTTGCTAGCATTAGAAGTGAAATGGTTAATTGGCTGTTCATTGCTAAGTACATGGCCTTGTTAGTCTAATTGCTTCTCACTTACATTAAATGTCTTGTGCCTTGAAGAACTAGATTTAAAAAAAGAGAAAATTAGTTAAACAGCATCTACCAAAGCGTAATCACATTTTCTTTCTTATAGAGATAGTTTTACTAGTTAAAAGCTTAGTCTGGCAAGCCTTACTGTGTGACTAATCCTTGATGAAGCAAGTAATATTAAGAACACCAGAACTGCTTGTGTGAGTAGAAGCTGAATTGGGCTGTAAAATACAGTTAACAGTGGTTCATACATAGGTCAGCCAATTCAGCTGTACTTAGAAATACTGGACTACAGCAAACCAAAAACCTAGAATTACAAGTACTGATATTATAATGAATTGTTGGCAAATGTGTCAGAAAGCAAGTAAACCAAGCCATCAATCTTGCCTGAATGAGCGAAAGATCAAAAAAGTTTTAAGTGATCACGTGGGTGCCAAAAATAGTTAGGAGTTCATAAACATTTTAAAATACCACTGTTAAATTCCCCAAATTGGCCTGTAACTCTTACATAAATTTGAAAACAGGAACATGCCCAAAGCACAAGCAGGCTACAGAAAGCAGGACTGAAATTCAGAATGTCCTGAAAAGTTAAAGGGCAGTGACTTAAGGGCATAGAAGATATTACAGGTTGCATTACTAGTGGTTTTGGCAGTCCTGAGGTAATGGTTGGACTTGATGATCTTAAAGGTCTTTTCCAGCCGCCTTGTTTCTATGATTTTATATATATATATGTATATATCCCATATTATAAAGGGGATTACACAAAGAGTCATGCAAGTTTTCAAACAATCTTCTGGATTTAAATTTTATTGTAGACCGGTGTTCACTATAGGCTGGATTTTTTTTCCCCTCTTCTTCCCTTTCATTCGTTTGTTAAATTTTACCTAAAAGAACACAACAGTTTCTGAGAACAAAGCCATGGGGTTTTTTTTGGTGTATCTGTTAGGAAAAATAAAAGGGCAGTAAAGTTTCCTTTCTCAGATGACCCATTTTTGAACTAGGGACCTTTAAATTTGGCAGGTGAAGCAGCTGAAGAAAGGCATTTGTGTTGCTGTTCCTACAGCAACTTGTTGCTGTCAAATTTGGCCAGCTTATAGACTTTGAAAAAATATATCCATTCATATGTGCTG
Source organism: Psittacus erithacus (assembly GCA_009867235.2). Taxonomy (NCBI): domain Eukaryota; kingdom Metazoa; phylum Chordata; class Aves; order Psittaciformes; family Psittacidae; genus Psittacus; species Psittacus erithacus. The sequence goes on along the minus strand of WYDI02038809.1, from coordinate 4,262 downwards.
AAGTAGAGTAATAAATTCTCCCATGATTCATGCTCTGCACATACAGCAGCATGCGGCAGGACATCCTAGGATCAAGCACAGGAACTGAAACAGAGAACCAACATCATCTGCCAGGAAGTAGCTAGAAAGGGAAAAGGAAAGAGACAGAAAGATAATTCACACTTGTGGGAAAAAAAAACACCACTGCATCTGGACTGGGAATCCTACGTGGCAGGGATAGGAACTGGTGGGGAATGAAATCTGGCAAAGATAAGCAGCAGAAGTGGAGAAGGAATAAGCACTAACAGTATTGTTCAGCTTCCTGATGATTAGTAGCACTCTGATCTGTCCTCCTGGGGAGTAAGAAGCATCCTAAGTCTATTCCTCTGTCTGAAACCTCTCTGAAACCTGCTACCAAATGATGCATCAGTTTTGCCAAATCTGTTCCTGTCTCCATGTGGTAGGCTGCCATCTGCATTTTATAACTGTAAATCTTCACACTTAATACTTCATTTATGCAATTTAGGAAACTATAAAGTGCTAATGACATGGAAATGTTTTTACTCTTCACTGCAAACAACAACCTCAGGTTAGTTCAACATTGTAGAAAATAAATCAAAAAATGCCATCTGTTTTTACTTCTTGTGCTTTAGCAATTTTGAGAGAAGTGCAGATTACAAAGCAGGGAAAAGAAGCCAGGTGAAAATTTATCTTCTTTCTAGTGCAGCTTGATTACATTGCACTTATATTTGGAACAGAAGCTGTAAAGAAGTTCCAGCTTTACAGTTATTTTATGTAGTGTCTGCACCCCAGTCACCAGCTAATTTCAGACTAGTTAATCACATGTAGCAGAAGTAGCCTAGCCACAGACACAGCGTTCACTATAGAGTAAAATAGACCGTGCTGAGCTGCCTGCTGCTAGCTGCAGTATAGCAATACCTAAAAGGTACGTTTTCTGATTGCTTTGGTTTGACATTGTCTTATGATTGCTATTTTCAAATTTTTTTACATTTTCCTTTCCAAAAAGACTGCACTCAGGTGCAATGTGATTTCATCTTCAGTTACCAATAAGAACTACAAAATGTCTTGTCCTGATCAGTAATACGGTGCCAGGAAAAAAAAAATGGCATCATCTTTAATTGTGACTTTAAAGAATTATTGTGGCACCCAGTCATACCTGTAATACCTCCCAGGTCTTCCTGGACTGCCCGGACTGGATGGCTTGGATGGACTAAAAGGTCAAAAAGGTTCTGCAGGAGCTCCAGGTAAAGAAGGGAAGTAGCTATGTGGAACAGAAAATCTTCTCTTAAATGACTGAATGTGTAAGGAATGATGCACATTATTTTGATACTTGCCTTGCCCAGAAGATATCATTAAGGCTTAGACTAAACTTTCAGTCAAAATCTGAAGTGTACTTAAGGACACACCTGCAGTTATTTATGGGGAAAATTTTAAAACTTCCATTACTCATATAGTTCTGTTGGAAACTTTCAAGGCTGTTTATAAAATGAAAATGTTCAGTGCAGATGATTCCAATGAGAGCCAAGTCACCAGGACTTTTAATATGTAAAAGATAAAACTAACAAATTAAAAAGAGACTTATGAAATCTCAGCCCCATTAAAGTCTATGGGAGTTGTGTCACAAATTTAAGAGGAGCCTGGATTTCACTCATGTTGATCTGTTTACAGCTTTCAAAAGGTGCTTTTGAAGCAGCATTAAAAAACAGTGCTCACCACATAGCTAGAGATTACAAAATTGTACTGATAGGAAATCCAGTGAGTTTACATTTCAAGTTACAAACAATAATGACACCATGTAAAATAATCCCTGAAGAAGAGCATTAAAGTGAAGAGATTCCTTTCTATGAAAGAGATGAATTGGGGCCAGATTCAATAAAATTATATCCAACTTTCAAGAGAGAACCAGAAAAATAGCACTATGCAGCCCCTACAAGGAAGAACATCTGCAGCTAGTGTTTTTATTCTGTACATCTGTATTTGTACTCACTGTAAGCTCTATGTACATAATTGTTTTCCTATAAAGGTCAAAGTGAAACAGGGCCCCCAGGATACTCAGGAGAACTTGGACCAAAAGGACAGAGAGGTGAACCTGGATGGCCTGGTATTTCTATTCCAGGTCCTCCTGGAGAAAGAGGATTCCCAGGATTCCCAGGTAAGAAGGGGTTTTCTTCTTTGTGGTGCCCCGCAGAGTTGAAATGAAACTCATAGAGGCTCTTCCCCTGGTTAGTATGAACATTGATGCATACATAGGAGATTCCCTCCCTGAAAACATTTCTGTTGTAATAACATGCTGATGTTTCCAGAATAGATACAGAGACCCCAGTTGTTTATTATGTTACAGAAGGAGAAAGAATGATAATAGAAAATGATGACTTGGACAGACTCAGGGAACTGCTAAGTGGGGTTGCCTCTTGGGAAGACATTCCTGAAGAAACAGAGTGCAAGAGATCTGGTAGACACAGAAATATAGTACATCTATCAACTACTCTGATGCAAATTCAAGATGGAACTGTATCACAAGATTGCTATGGTTAAGAGCCTAGGTGATATAGAAATTGCATAGAAATAGCAAAAATCAAGTGCTTGAAGAAAGACCACTAAGAAAGTTAAGAGATTGGAGCATCTGTCATATGAGGAGAGGCTGAGGGAGTAGGAACTGCTTATCCTCCAGAGGGCAGCTCAGGGGAGACTTTATCAAGGTGTTTAAGTACCTGATGGGAAAGACATGAACACTGATTCTTCATAGTGCTTTCCAGTGACAAGACAAGAAGCAATGGGCACAAACTAACATACATGTAATGCTATTTAAATATAGGGAAAAGTTTTGTTTTCCCTATGAGGGTAACTGAATACAGAGAAGTTATGAAGTAGCCATCCTTGGTGTGATTAGCTTCTACGACATTAGCTTTACTCTACAAAACCTTGCCACAGTGTTGCATAACACATAGAAGAAAAACAGTGGTGAGGTGAATTATTGTAAGATGAAGACAGTCATTTTTCTCAATTCAGTTACTAAATCATGAACTGGGAGAGTCAACAGAGTGGTGCTGTTGAATTAAAAAAAGAGATGCATTAACATCTCTAAGATGTATTATCACTGCTTGACATAGGATGGGCAAGGCCTCCTATGGTATATGGTGTTCAGCTTAAACAAATTAGGGAGAACTCACTAGAGAGTAAATGGAAGCATGAGATTTGTTTGGTTTGTTGGGTTTTTTTTTTGTAGAAAAGGCATCTTTGTTAGCCTAATCACTGGTATATTCGGTGTACAAATGAAAGCATACGTATTACATATATATAAAGTCCGTGGGACTTTATACACATATACGTATACATACCTCTGTGACGTATCAGCATTCTTCTAGCTATTAACTTATTTCCTTTAGGTAGAAGAGGACCTGTTGGACCCACTGGACCTATGGGAAGATCACCTGATAGTGCTTCTCCTGGTCCTCCAGGTGATCAAGGACCACCTGGTTTAGATGGCATCAGAGGTATTAAAACTAAAAATACCAAATTCAATCATGTAAAAAGCCACTGAGGCTACTGGAAGTCACTGGGTTGCTGTCTGTGGAACAATATATAAAAGTCCATAGGGAACAAAGAAACCAATCAATACCTTCATGAATACACAGAAAAGTGAACACTGGATAGATCACCAGGGAAAGGATAAAACATAGATCTCCAGATTCCATTTTCTGGCCTGTAAAGTAATTCTGTACAAGTCCTGTTGCTACAATGTATCTCAGTTTCCACCAAAGCAAAGAAGAGTAAGATGACTGGTTCCTCATCCTAGGCAAGAAGTATAAAACCCATTATTCACAGCGTGCCTTTGTTGGTAAACCCAGAAAAAACTTTCCAATTTAAATCCAGCCCTGGGAAAGCTAAGGCTGGATCTTCTTTTGTAAGCATTTATGTAGACCTCACTTCTGTTACAAGTAGGGGTTGCCAATTCCTGTAGATTCTGGTCCTCAAATGGAGCCCTTTCAAGCTGTTCTGACCCCTTGCATTAAGCATTATCTGAACCCTTCCTTACCCAGTACAAAGTCTTACTTCCTATTGGGAAATAGGGAAGGGAGATTAGAAGGGTAACCAACCCTGTAATAAATATAGAGAAACAGTGTGTCAATGTATGTAACATTAACTTGCTGCGTTTTGCTTGCACAGACTCCAGGTAATCTGGGGAGCTGTCATGGGTTCAGCAGTAGCAGTCATTTTTTCTCCTTCTTAGTGGCTGGTGCAGCACTGTGTTTCTAACTTTC